>JAQQSV010017397.1:0-11617 GCA_028646515.1 Pseudochirops corinnae
TCTCCTTCCTTCTTGAGGCTTGTAGAGTTGTCTTTAGCTGTGCATTGTTGAGGATAGTCCAGTTTATCAAGGTTGGTCATCATATGTACGATGTGTCTGTGATTGTGTACAGGTTTTGCCTGGTTCTGCTCTTAGGAGAAGTTATGTTAATGGGGAGGGAGCATTGTACATTGGAAACTGCATTGCTCTAGAGAGTAAGAGGACTCCCTTTTTTTTGGACGGGGTAAGGCAGGGTAATTGGGGTTAAGTGACTTGTCCAAGGTCACCAAGCTAGCATGCATTAAGTGTCTGAGGCTGGATTTGAACTCAGGTCCTCTGGACTCCAGAGTCAGTGCTCTCTTCACTGCTCCACCAAGCCGCCCCTCAAATCCTACTTCTGATGTTACTACCCATATAAACTTAGGCAAGTCATTTCATTACCATAGGCTTCAGCTTCTTTATCTGTTAAGTGAGAAGATTTCCCTTAATGGCCTCTTATATCCCTTTCTGTCATCCAATGCAACTGTCATCCTCTGACCTAACTCCACCCCTATCTCAAACGAATCTGTGTAGAATCCTGACTGCTAGCCTCTGGGAAGTCACTTCACTCCTTTGAGCATCTTCCACATACAGGGTTGGATGAGAGGAACTATGAAGTCCTTCCCCACTCAAAATTCCTTTCTTCTCAGGTTGCCTCCACAGCACCATATAGAGCCTCTGCAGATGCATGAGACCTTTCGCTTTAGTCCCATTAAGTTTTGCTTACTTCTCTCATGCCTACAGCTACCTTGGATCACATAGCTCTCTCTTTTCCTAGTTGCTTTTTGTTTTGCATTGAAGTGGGCATGCTAACGATGGACAATTTGCAGAGCAGAGAAATTGTAATTGAAATCCCCAACACATTAAAAGGCTCCTCAGGTGGGAGGGCCCCACTGGGGAAAAAGAAACAGGAGGAAGAGGGGGAGAAAGGAACTGATTACCCGGCACCTGCTAGCCAGCCCCTTATCAGTGAAGGACGCTGCTCTCCATAGCAATACTAATTGCTGAAGGGCCAAGTTGTTCACAGGCAAACACACTCATAAATATCCCGCACACCATTAATGATGACTAAGTGTGTCTTTATAGGGAGCTCTGTGAAAGGACTCTGAGCAAGAAACTCCCAGTGTTTGCCGCAAATCTCTCCTCCTCCATTTGTCCCTCATAGATGAGGTTGCCATCCTCCATAAGTAGCGTGAGTGCCTTCCCAGGGTCAGAATTATGATGTGTCACTTTATTGGCTTATTCATTATTTATATGCTTCTTCAAGGGAATATTTTTTTCCATCCACGTATTATGCCCCATCAAGTTATTGTTCAGTTGATAATTAAATTAGGGCTCTCTCAGCGCTTAATGTCCTGCCAATCTCCCTGGCTGCAATATGTGTTTGGAGGACTGAGCCTCCTAGTGTAATAACTCCTAGGAATGGGCCTCTGTAGTCTCAGAATAGACCCTCATAGATCCAAATCAATGCCCCCCAAGTGAGTTATCTCCTGGAATTGGTGCTTTGCAAGAATACAGGCAAGGGATGTAATGCCACCCCCGTGGATAGGCACTGGAAATGGATCGTGAAATGCCTGTTGTCAGTCGTCAAAAGGCTTCCACTCCTACCCTTCAGAGGCTGCTAACATTCTGGTAGCATGATGTGGTGGCAACAAGGAAGGATTTGGAGTCAGGAAACTTTGGTTCAAGACCTGATCTCAGCATTTACTGCCTATACAATCCTGGGCGAGCCACTGGTAACTTCTCGGAGCCAGATTCTTCAACTGAAAAAAAACAGGGATGATAATGCTCTCTCTGATTATCTCACAGGATTATTGTAGCTAAAATGCATTGTAGACTTGAAAGCTCTGTAGAAATGGGAGCTATTACTGTATAATCATTACTGTGTGCATTGATTGCTGACTGGCTGCCTGCAAAACAACATATGGAAAAAGCCAAGGTGGGGATTATTGCCTAGCGCAACTCAACTCAACAAATATTTATTAAGTCATTACTGTATAGCCTGTCCTAAGCCTCAGAAGAGAAACAAGTTCTCAATAAGAAATAGGCCCTGCCTTCCTTGAGCTCACAGACTAAAAGGCAAGGAGACATAGAGAAAATCATAATATACAATATTGCATGTATATACTCGTCTGTTTATAAAGCATATCCCCTTAGAAAAATGTATGTTCCTTGAGGGTGGGCACTGGTTTTCATTTTATCTGGGTTTATCTAACACAATGCCTTGTACATAGTGGGCACTTAAAACATGTCTGCTAAACTGAATAGGATTAGACTTCAAGGACACTCACTGAAGATTAGAAAGAAAATGATAGTGTGAAATGTCAATCAACAAGCCTTTACAAAGCAATTACTCTGCACCAGCCACTGTGCTAAGCGTTAAGGACATACAAAATTTGTAATGGGAGGAATACTAGCATGGGGTTAGAAGATGAGTCTTTGAATCTGAGATATGCTAAAGATTTGCTGTGGGAGGCTCTCTCTCTGAGCTTGTTTTCTTCTCTGCAAAGTGAACTGGTTGTACTAAATTATTTCTAAGGTCTCTTCCAGCTCTACCGTGCAGTGATTCCTGGTAGGTCAGGGAGAGACAAAGGAAGGAAGGGATGGAGGAAGGAAGAGAGGAAAAGAAGAAAGCACAGAAGGAAGGGAGGAAGGATGGAATGAAGGAAGGAAGGAAGGAGGGGGAGGGAGGGAGGGAGGGAGGAAGGAAGAGAGGAAAAGAAGAAAGCACAAAAGGAAGGACGGAAGGAAAGAAGGAAGGAAGGTAAGAAGGAAGGAAGAAAGGAAGGGAGGGAGGGAGAAAAGGAAGGAAGGAAGGAAGGAAGGAAGGAAGGAAGGAAGGAAGGAAGGAAGGACACGACTTAAAATCAAATAACCTGAGTTGTAGCGTTGGCCCTAACCATTGTATTAACTTAGTTAAATTGCTTACTGTCTCTGAGTTTTAGGTGGTTTTATTTCTCCTCACGTCCAAAATTAGAGACTTGGACTAGATGATTGTTGAGGTAACTTTTAGTTCTAAATTTCTATTTTGATAAATGCTTATTTCAAAGAATCTATTGCCTTGAAACAAAATCTTGGACAAGTCACTTGGCTCCTGGGCCTAAGTTCTACTTCTCTAAAGAATTTGTGATGGTTTGTGGGGTTTGAGATTGAATGGAGAAAGTGTTGGAATAGTTGGCTATATTTGAGCCAACATCATGACCTCCTCCCCACTGGAAAATGGGACAGAGTACCTAGAATTTTCCTAGAATATTTTTGGACAGCTTTGGTCTTGTCTTGCCTGAATCCAGGACTCCATTGTACTTCCTAGTCATCTCCATGCTATGTAGCATCCATTTAAGCCATCACCTCTATTTTCTCCCCACTAGGGCAATTTAGACTGTAGCCATGTAATCACCCTGGGCACTAAATCACAATTCCTGGCCATCTCCAGGTGCTTCCTCATCTTCCACTTGCCTTCTAGCCCCCATCCATCCATCCATCCATCCATCCATCCATCCATCCATCCATATACATGTGTGTGTGTATGTGTGTGTGTGTGTGTGTGTGTGTATTCTATTGTAGCCCCCATTAGAAAGTAAGATCCCTAAGAGCTGGTACCATATTTCTTGGTTGTATTTTTATCCCTAACACTTAACAAATGCTTTATACTCTCTCTCTCTCTCTCTCTTCTATTTATCATCTGTGATGAGCTTTTGTGTGGTCTGTCCTTCATTCTTGACAAGGACCATGAGATATTTAAGATTTCTTTGAATTCTAAGATTCTATGAATGAAGTAGATACTGGAAAATCAACTGGTAGAGGGGAAAAAAAAAAGCTACACTCTCCATGGTCTCAAATTAAATTCTGATCACTAACTGAAAGTATGAGGAAGTGAGCAAACCACCACAGAATTCATGATAAAGGAGGAGGAAACAAACTGGGCATTATTTGGCATACACCCTACATTTTGAAAGAGCAGATTTTAGACCTTAGAATAAAAATATATGGTATATAATGGTCTAAAATTCTATAGAGGAAGTTGACTGAAGAGAAGATAGAAAGCTTTTAAGAAAGAAACTGTGAGACAAATACAAACTGAAACAAAAGGGAGAGCTTGTAAACAGAACAATCTAAATTCACAGGAAACTAATTTACTGCATTAGTGTAATCATGCTCAGGAGATGGAAGTATGGGAGATAACTGAAAATAAATACAAAATGACATAATCCTATTAAATATTGTCAGATGTACTAAAATTAAAAGTAAAGTTTGAGACTGATATGAATTCTAAGGACCACCAAAATACCCTTCATACCTTTGGATTCAAGAGAAAACTAAAAAAAAAAAGGAAAAATAACATGTACTGATTGGGGTAGATGGGACTATGGCAGCTGGGGTGTTGTTATTTCAGTTGTTTCAGTCTTGTCTGACTTACCATGACCCCATTTGAGATTTTATTGGCAAAGATACTGTAGTGGCTTGCCATTTCCTTCTCCAGGTCATCTCACAGATGAGAAACAGAAGCAAACAGGGAGAATGACAGCTCGTCCATGGGGCTGGGGGTGGGGAGGGGAGCACTGACTGATAGGAACTCTTCAGGGCAACTGAGATAATCCCAAATTGTTTGGTAATAGAATATTGTAAATCAGAGAGCATTCCTTCTACCTATATAATTTCTTGACTCATGTCTTTGTGTTACCTTGAAAAAAATAATCTCTAATAACTACCTCTCTCAGTTCTTTCCATGAACATGTTAGAAAATGTCCCACTCTACATTTTTATGAAATCATAGATAGAGACCAGATTTACTAGTTTCTGGTTAGTTCCCTCATTTGTGATGTCTGAGATAAACAGGGGTTATGATTGATTTCCCATCTCTACAAAAGAAAAAAAAAATCATGATCACTGTGGGGAAGTGAACTGCCTCATAGCAGAGGAGATAAACACCTAGATGTCCCAACACATCATTGAGAAAAAAGGATGGAGAGTTCAATGGAATCTGATTATGCTGAGTTCAAGTTCAAGTTTTCTAGAGCAGAGTTGTTGAGTAAACCCAGAAGATTGAATTACCCCACAGCACTCCTTTGTGCAGCCTGAATGTAACTGGAAAACATTAGAAAAATAAATGGAAGGTGGAGCCAAGATGTTTGAGAGAAACCAGGAAGTTGCCTGAACTCTCCCCAGTTTCCCTGGGAAAGAACAATAAAACAAACTTTTAAAAGGATTCTGAAGTAACAGAATCTACAAAAAGAATGAATGAAACAATTTTCCACCTGATGATAACAGAAAGATTTCAGGAAAGCTTTGTCTCAGTTGGGTAAAAGGGAAGCCCAGCCCAGAAGATGGTGTCCTGGGAAGCCAGCAAGAGGATCTTAGCCACAGCAAATATTAGCAACCAAGGTCACTCATTCCTGACTTAACAGGTAAGTGGCAGAGCAGGCAAGCTTGAGGCCTTTACCCCCAGTTCAGATGGCAAATTACTAGCCCTGAAACTCCAGCACAACAGGTGCAATGAGGCTGTTCCACCCCAGTGCAATGGGCAAGCTTTAAGAACTTGAGCTCCCTGCTTGAAAAGTCAATAACCAGGACCCTGGACCCCAGCACAAGAAGCTTGAGATGGTAACCCATATGCCCCAGGAGCAGTTCAACTTTTTAAAAGGAGCCAAAAAAAAAAACAACCAAAAAACACAAACTCAGAAGAGGACAATGTCAAAATGCCTACATGTTATGCCTCAGAGGGCAATGTGAATTGGTATCAAGTCCAAAAAAGTCTTCTTGGAAGAGTTCAAAAAGGATTTTAAAAATCAAGGAAGAGAGGCAGAAGAAAAATTGGGAAAAGAAATACGAATTATGCAGGAGAATTATGAAAAAAAGTATCAAGTGCTTGAAAAAGGAAGAACAAAAATTGGCTAAAGAGAACAATGCCTTAAAAATAGAGTTGGCTAAATGAAAAAGGACATACAAATGCTAACTGAAGAAAATAATTCCTTAAAAATTAGAATTGGGCAAGTGGAAGTTAATGACTCTGACACATCAAGAATCAATCCAACAAAATCAAAAGAAAGAAAAAAATAGAAGAAAATGTAAAATACCTCATTGGAAAAGCAAGTGACCTAGAAAATAGATGCAGGAGAGATAATTTAAGAATTATTGAACTAACTGAAAGCAACAATCAAAAAGTGAGCCTGGACAGCATCTTTCAAGAAACCATCAAGGAAAACTGCCCTGAAATCCTAGAAGCAGAGGGTAAAATAGTCTTTGGAAGAATCCACCAATCACTTCCTGAAAGAGAAAAAAATGAAAACTGCAAAGAATATTGTAACCAAATTCCAGAATTATCAGATCAAGGAGAAAATACTGCAAGCAACCAGAAAGAAACAATTAAGATATCAAGAAGCCATAGTCAGGATTACACAGAACTTAGCAGTTTCTACATTAAAGGATCAGAGGGCTTGGAATATGACACTCTGGGAGGCAAAGGAGCTTGAATTACAACCAAGAATCAATTACCCAGCTAAACTGGGCATTATATTTTGGAGGGAAAGATGGACATTCTATGAAATAGGGGATTCTCTGACTTTACTAATGAAAACGCCAGAGTGGAATGGAAAATTCTATGTTCACACGCAAGACTCAAGAGAAGCATAAAAAGGTAATCAGGAAAGAAATATGTTATTCAATGAGATTAAATTACTTACATCGTTACATGAGAAGCTGATACTTGTAACTCTTGAGAACTGTATTAGGGCAGTTAGAAGGGGTATATATACATAAACACATACATACATACACACATTCACACACATAATATTTTCCAATTACATTTTAGTAATGCATATATATACATGTATATATGTATATATATGTATATATAGTTATACTTTCCCGTGTGTGTATGTATGTGTATATGTTAACATATACATATAGGTATATATGTGTACATATATACATATATGACAGAGAGTATAAATTGACTTTGATATGATGATTTAAAAAAAAATAAGTGGTGAAAAAGAGGATTGTGCTAGGAGAAGAGGAAAAGGGGAGGCAGACTAGAGTAAACTACATCACATAAACAGGTGAAAAAGACAAATCACAGCAGAGGGAAAGGAGGGAGAGAATGAGCATTGTTGGAACCTTAGTGTCATTGGACTTGATTAAAAGAGCAGAGAATATATACACTTAACTGGGCATAGAAATTTTTCTTACCCTATAGGGAAGTAGGAGGTGAAAGGAAAAAGAAAAGAGGGGGACTGATAGAAGTGAGGGCAGATTGAGGGAGGTGGTGGTCAGAAGCAAAACACTGGTGAAGAGGGACAGAGTGAAAGGAGAGAGAAACATATAAACAGGTGGTGGGGATAAGACAGAGGGAAGTACACAATTAGTAATATAACAGTAAATGTGAATGGGAAAGACTCTCCCATAAAGTGGAAGAGGAGAGCAGAGGGGATTAAAAACAGAATCCTACAATATGAGAAATACACACAGTGTAAAGGTAAAAGGCTGAAGCATAATGTATTATGCTTCACATGCAGTAAAAAAAAAAATGCAGGGATAGCAATCTTAATCTCAAAGTAAATGGAAAAACAGAGATAACTTATTTTTTAAATTTCAATTCATTTATTTTTAGTTTTCAACATTTATTTCCATAAGACTTTGAGTTACAATTTTTTCTCTCCCCATCTTTCCCCTACCCCCACCCAAAAGAGCAAGCCTACTGAATACCTCTTCCCCCAATCTGTTCTCTCCTATATCTTCTCCCTTTACCTCCCCTAACTTTCTAGTAGGGCAAGATGGGTTTCTATACCCCAGTACCTGTATATTTTATTTCCCAGTTGTCTATAAAAAAATTTTTTTTAAACATTTGCTTTTATAACTTCGAGTTCCAGATTCTTTTCCTCTCCTACCTCCTCACTGACCCCCCGCTGGGAAGATAACCAATTCAATATAGATTGAACATGTGTAGTTACTCAAATCATTTCCATAGTAGTTATACTATTAAAGACTTATTATATTTCCATCCATCCTATCCTGCCCCCCACTTATTCTATTTTCTCCTTTGACCCTATCCCTTTTCAGAAATGTTTACTTATAACTACCCTCTCACCCAATCTGCCCTCCCTTCTATCATCCCCCCTCTTATCCCCTACGCCCCTATTTTTCTGTAGGGTAAGATACTCAATTGAGTGTGCATGTTATTCCATCCTTGGGCCAAATTCAATGAGGATCAGGTTGTCTCATTCCATTTCACCTTCCTGTTCTTCCCCTCCATTGTAACAGTTTTCTCTTGCCTCTTTTATATGAGATAATTTACCCTAATCTATTGCTCCCTTTCTTCTTCTTCAAATAAATTCCACTCTCACCTCTTAATTTTATTTTTTAGATATCATCCCTTCAAATTAAACTTATCCTGTGCCCTTTGTCTATGTATATGTGAACATACAAATGCCCACACTCACACATACATCCTCCTTTACATATGTATACACACACACACACATATATCTGTATATTCCCTTTAGCTACCCTCAAATTTTCTGTTCATCTCTGGCCTTCTCAACAAGAATGCTTGAAAGTCCTCTCTTTCATTGAATATCCATATTTTTCCTGAAGTATTTTACTCAGTTTTGCCAGGTAGGTGATTCTTGGTTTGAATACTTGCTCCTTTGACTTCTGTAGTATCATATTCCAAGCTTTTTGATCCCTTAATGTAGAAGCTGCTAGGTCTTGTGTTATCCTGATTGTGTTTCCACAATACTCAAATTGTTTTTTCCTGACTGTTTGCAGTATTTTCTCCTTGATCTGGGAACTCTGGAATTTGTCTATAACATTCCTAGGAGTTTTCTTTTTGGGATCTTTTTCAAGAGGTGATTGGTGAAATCTTTCAATTTCTGTTTTTCCCTCCGGTTCTAGAATGTCAGGTCAAGATGAAGAAAAGGCCTCTCCTTGGATATTGAATGAGTTTACTAGACACCAAGGGGTGGAGGGTTTGTGTAATTTTCTAATGATTGTATCTTGTGATTAATGATACTTAGTGACTGATTTCTACATGAGTGATTAAGTTTAGATCACCCCATGAGTGGAAGATTGATTATTGTATTGTGAATTGATTGAATGGTTGCCCCATGAGTGGAAGATTGATTATTGTATTGTGAATTGATTAAATGATTAAATGAGGAGGGTTTCCCCCTTAGGGAAACCCAATGATTATTCTTTTGTCCCTTGTTCTAAATATTGTGGCCACTGTAGTGAAAGCTGTGTGATCATTCTAATGTTAAGCTGTTATGAACACTATATTGTGATTTTCTGTGATAAGATGTAATGTTGTGAATACTGTACTGTACTTTGATTTGTAATTGAATAAAAAGAGTGTTCACTATACTGTGTAATCTGAATCTTAAAAGCTGTTCACAGTAGCATTCTTTTGGGAATCTGCTTGTGCATGGCATTACACCCACACACACACTTTGGCTCACTGGTCACACATCCCAGGGCCACCACTCAAGACCTTGATCCAGATCCAAGCAGGTCAAAGCAAGAGCAACTTCTGAATGGTTGTTTGGTCCCCTTACAATCTGCAGGCCATGAGCTCTGAAGCAGCCATGTGGTGCATCCATCATGCCTCTGCCACTTCTCGCTCTGAAGATAGCAGCTGGACCACACTCCGCTTGCTCCAAAAACCTTCCACACTAATCTTTTACTTTTTCTTTTGCATTTATGAATTGAAAAGTCTGGAAACCACTACAGCTGCTAGTGATCCACTCTTGTGAGGTCTGCTCCAGTTGGGGCTGGGTGGAGCCACCCTGGAGCTAAAACTGCAGCTCAGGTGGGATGGATCTGCTATGACTAGACTGATTATTGCTATAATATTGGTGTTACAATGTTCTCTTGATTCTACTCACTCAGCTTTGCACAAGTGCATATAAGTCTTCCCAGGTTTGTCTGATACCATGCCCTTCATCATTTAAAAAAATGAAGCATAACAGAATTTCATTGCAATCACATACCACAATTCATTCAGCTGCATTTGACAGACATCCCTTCAGTTACCAATTCTTTACCACCATAAAAAGATATCTATACATATTTTTGTATATATAGCCCCCTTTCCTTTTCTGTTTGATTTCTTTGGGAATACTGTCATTGTTATAAATCATGTCAATGTATTTGGATCTGGCTCTGATAATATTTCTTTTGGTTTTCCAACTCAACACACCCTACTTTGGTCATCACAAGAGTATCCTTGTTGTTTCCTTCGATTAGAATATAAACTTCTTGAGAACAAGCATTGCCATATTTTGAATTTGAATTTCTGAGCATAAAACAGATTTTTTCATAGGAAAAAATGTAGTAAATGTTCAATTATTTAACTCAGGCACGTCTGCAATAATTAAACTCAGTTTCTTATAGTGGTATAGAGGTTTGTTTGTTTCTATTTTCTTTTTTTTTTGATAGAGGCAAAGGACTGATGTTAATTCCTAATCCCAACTCCATCTTGACATGGGCTTCAGAAGTTAAGAAACTCAAGAAGGCTCAATAAATATTCTCTATTCATACTAAATAAATAGGAAATTTTCTTTTTTTCTATTTTTAATGTAAATAGTATTTTATTTTTCCCCATTTTCATGTAAATAAAAATGTTAGCATTCATTTTTGTGAGATTTTGAGATCCAAATTTTTTTTTTCCCTCCCTTCCTCCTTTCCCTTCTTTGGAAAATTGTAGGCAGTTTGATATAGTTTATACATGTGTGGTCATGTAAAAATATTTCCACAATAGTCACAGTTGTGAAAGAAAGAAACACATATAAAGGGGGGAAATGCAAGAAAGAATACAGTAAGTAAAGGAATATGTTTCTGTCTGTATTTAGAATCTATCATTTCTTTGTCTGGATGTGGATAGAATTTTAATTTGTGAGTCCTTTCTATTTGTCTTGGAGCACTCTGTTGCTGAGAAGAGCTGAGTCATTCTTTGTTGATCATCACACAATGTTTCTGATACTGTGTACAGTGCTTTCCTGGTTTTCCTCACTTCAATCAACATCGGTTCATGTAAGTGTCTACAGGTTTATCTGAAATCTATCAGTTCAACATTTTTTATTGTACAATAGCATTCCATTACATTTCTATACCATAGTCTGTTCAATGATTCTCCAATTGTTGTGTCTCCCCTCACCTCCCAAAGATTTGCCACCACAAAAAGAGCTGCTATAAATATTTCTGCACATGTAGGTCCTTTTACCTTGTTATGATCTCTTTGGAATCTAGACTTAGCAGCGGTATTACTAGATCAAAGGATATACACAGTTTTATAGCCCATTGGCCATAGTTCCAAATTGCTCTCCAGAATGGTTGGATCAGTTCACAACTCCATCAATAATGCCTCCGTGTCCCAATTTCCCTACATCCTCTGCAACATTTATCATTTTCTTTTCTTGTCATATTGGCCAATCTGGTAAGTGTGAAATGGTATTGTTATGGTCAAGAAATAGTTAAGAAATATTTTCTGAAATTAGTAATCAGCCTAGTGAAACTCTATGGTATACTGCCAAGTGAAACTTTATGATAATTAGCCAAGTGAAATTCTATGAACCTGGGAAGCCTCCCTAGAGTGATTTAT
>JAQQSV010017398.1:0-11617 GCA_028646515.1 Pseudochirops corinnae
AACTTTAGCAAAGTTGTAGGATATAAAATAAACTCACATAAATCACAAATCATTAGCATTTTTGTATATTACCAACAGTATTTATGTGTATTCTATATATTACCATCAGTATTTCTATATGTTCTATATGTTACATCATTATTTCTGTGTTCTATATGTTGTCATTAGTATTTCTATATGTTACAAACAAAAAATGGAGAAATTCCATTTAAAATAACTGCAAACAACATAAAATATTTAAGAATCTACTTGTCAAGACAAACCCAGGGACTACATGAACACAATTATAAAACCCTTTTCAAACAAATTAAAAACAGATTTTAAAAACAAATTTAAATATTAAACAATATGAATTGGTCATGGGTAGGTGGAGTCAATATAATAAAAATGACAATTCAACCTAAATTAATTTACTTACTCAGTGCCATACCAATAAAATTTCCAAAGAATTATTTTATAGGTCTAGAAAAAATAATAACAGAATTCATCTGGAAAAATAAAAGATCAATTACATGAACTGATGCTGAGTGAAGTAAACAGAACCAGGAAAACAGCGTACAGAGCAACAGCAACACTGTGTGATAATCAATTATGATAGACTTAGCTCTTCTCAGCAATACAATGATTCAAAACAATTCCAAAAGACTCATGATGGGAAATCCTAGCCACATCCAGAGAAAGAACTATGGAGTCTGAATGCAGATCAAAACATACTATTTTCTCTTTTTTTGTTGTTTCTTTCTCACGGTTTTTCTCTTTTGTTTTGATTCTTCTTTCCAACATGGCTCATGTGGAAATATGTTTAGTATGATTGTACATGTATAACCTATATCACATTGCTTGCTGTCCTGAGATGGGGGCAGAGAGGGAGAGGAAGAAAAAATCTGAAACTCAAAATCTTCTAAAAAATGAATATTGAAAACTCTCTTTACTATAATTGGGAAAAGTAAAATACTATTAGGTGGGAAGAATAAAAAATAAAAGGTGAAGAATATTAAGGGAATAAAAAAATAAAAATGGGAAGGAAAACAGCCTAGCAGTACTAGATTTCAAACTATTTTAATGTAGAAGAAATTATTAAAACAATATGATATTGTCTAAGAAATAGAGTGGTGGATCCACGGAATTGATTAGATACACAATACAAAGTAATAAATGAACATAGTAATCTAGTATTTGATAAATCCAAAGATCCAAGCTTTTGCTTGTCTGGGGGCAAGAAATAACTCTTTGGCAAAAATTGCTGGGAAAACTGAAATGCAATTTTGTAGAAATTAGGCATGGACCACTATTTCACACCATATACCAAGATAAGGCCAAAATGGGTACGTGATTTAGGCTAGACTTGCAGAACTTAGCAGTACATGGGGCCAAAATTAAAACAGGCTAAACTTCTTTGGGTGGCAGGTAAGTTAGACTAGAGACAGACTGCCAATTCTTGGTTGCTGCAGTTCACATGACAAACAAGAGAATGTGCAGTGGCAACCCTGCACTTTTCATGGGTTTCCTGAAGTCCTTTGATGCAGGCCTGATTTAGACATGCAAGTTAGGAGAGCATGGAAAATTTTACCTGTCATCTCTATGGATAAGAGAAGAGTTTATGACCAAAGTAGAGTTAGAGAAGATCATGGGAAGTATAATAGATAATTTTGATTACCTAAAATTAAAAAGGTTTTGCACAAATATCAATACAGCCAAAATTAGAAGAAAATCAGGAAACTGGGGGGTGGGAAATTTTATAGCAAGTTTCTGTAATAAAGACCTTATTTCTCATATCTATCTATCTATCTATCTAGCTATATATACACACACATATATACATATACATACATATACATATATGGGAACTGAAGCAAGTTCATAAAAATAAGCCTCAATTCCCAATTGATAAGTAGTCAAAGGGTATAAAGAGGTAGTTTTCAAAGAAAAAAATCGAATTTATATATAGTCATATGAAAAAAATGTTCTACATCACTATTGATTAGAGAAATGAAAATTAAAACAACTCTGGGGTACCACCTCACACCTATCAGATTGTTTAGTGTGACAGAAAAGGAAAATGACAAATGCTGAAGGGAATGTGGAAAAGTCAGGACCCTGATGCACTATTGGCAGAGTTGTGAACTAGTCCAACTATTCTAGAGAACAATTTGGAACATTTCCCAGGAGACTATAAAACTATGCCTATACCCTATGACCCAGAAATATTGCTACTAGGTCTGTATCCCAAAGAGATGAAAGGAAAAGGAAATATATGTATAAAAATATTTACAGTAGCTCTATTTTGTGGTGGCAAAGAATTGGAAATTGAGAAGCTGTCCATCAATTGGGGAATGACTAAAAAAGTTGTGGCACATGATTGTGATGGAATACTACTGTGCTATAAGAAATGATGAGCAAGATAGTTTCAGAAGGAAAAAAACGAACAAACCAACAACCAGGGAATACTTATGTGAACTGATACAAAGTGAAGTGAGTAGGACCAGGAAAACACTGTAACAACAATATTATAAAGATGATTACACGCGAAGGTCTTAGCTACTGTGATCGATGCAATGATCCAAGATAATTTCAAACAACTCACAATGAAAATGCCATCTGCCTCTAAAAAGAGAACTAATGAACTCTGAGCACTTTTAAAATTTTTTTCTAATTCTGAACTTAATAAATGAAACAAGCATTTGCATAACAAAATAGAATAGAAAAAAGAGGATTGCACATAAAAGTGAAAATTGATTATGTACAACTTGATTTTCCTTTTAAATATATAATAAAGTTGCCATGTAACTTTCTTTTCTTCTTCTCTGCCCTGCCCCCCCACCTTAGAGATGGCTACCATTAGACATAAACATGTATAAATATATAAAGCCATAGTATACACACTTCTATTTATCAGTTTTTTTCTCTGGATGCAGAGAGCATCTTTCTTCATAGGTCTTTGGTAGTTAATTATAGTCGAAATGACCTGGTCATTCAAAATCGATCTTAAAATAATATTTCTGTTACTGTATACAACATTCTCTTGCTTCTGCTCATTTTACTCTTCATTATTTCATGCAAGTTTTTCCATGTTTTTCTCAAATCATTGAGCTTATCATTTAAAATATATATAAATTTTTTATTAAAAATTATTTTTTAAAAAAATTATTTTTTTAAAAATAAAATATTATTATAAAATAATATTTTCCCCCAATTAGATATAAAAACAATTTTTATCATTCATTAAAAAAAATTTGAGTTCCAAATTCTCTCTGTCCTCTCCCTTACCCCCTCATTGAGAAGGAAAGCAATTTGATATAGGCAATACATGTGCAGTCATGTAAAACATGTTACCACATTAGTCATATTGTGGAAGAAAACAAAGACTAAAAGAGAAGAAAAATAAAGAAGGTAAAGAAAAAGATTGCTTTGATCTATATTCAGGATCCATGATTTCTTTCCCTGGAAACAGTAGCATTTTTCATTGTAAGTCCTTCAGAATTGTCTTGGATCGTTGTATTACTAAGAATAGCCAAGTCATTCACAATTCTTCATTGTATGTTATTATGGTTACTGTATACAATGTTCTCGTGCTTCTGCTCATTTCACTTTGCATCAGGTTAAGTAAGTCTTTCCAGGTTTTTCTGAGAGCATACTGCTCATATTTTCTTATGACCTCATCATTCCTTATAGCACAGTACTATTACATCATAACCATATACCAAAACTTGTTTAGCCATTCCCTAATTGATGGGCATCCTGCAATTTCCAGTTTTTTGCTACCACAAAGGGAACTACTGTAAATATATTAGAACATAGAGGTTCTTTTCCTTTCCTCCTAATAATCTTAGGAAACAAACCTAATAGTGATATCTCTGGGTCAAAAGGTATAGGCAGTTTTAAAACTCTTTGGGCATAATTCCAAATTGATCTTCAAAATGGTTGGATTAGTTTACAATTCCACCAATAGTGAATTAGTGTCCCAATTTTTCCACATCTCCTCCAACATTTGTTGCTTTCCTCTTCTACCATTTTAACCAATCTGATAGGCATAAAACAATATCTCAAGAGTGTTTTAATTTTTATTTCTCTAATCAATAATGATTTAGAGAATTTTTTTCATATATCTATAAATTGTTTTGGTTTCTTCATTGGAAAACTTCCTGTTCATATCCTTTGACCCTTTATCAATTGGGGAATAACTTGTATTCTTATAGATTTAGCAAAGTTCTTTATACATTTGAAATATGGGATCTTTATCTGAGAAACTGCCTATAAAAATTTCCTCCTGATTTTCTGCTTTGCTTCTGATCTTGGCTACATTGGTTTTATTTGTACAAAATCTTTTAATTTAATTTAATGTCACTGAAATTATCTTTTTTTACATTTCCCAATTCTATCATTTGTCTATTGAGAAGTTTCACCTACCCATAAGTCTGATAAGTAATATGCTCCTTTCTGAGTACAAATTCAAATGTAATTTTTTCACTTTTTTTTGCTTTTGTTTTTTGCAACATAGTTAATATGGTAATATGTTTTGCATGATTTCACATGTATAATTGATATCACATTACTTACCTTCTCAATAGGTGGTGGAAAGGATAGAGGGACAAAAAAAATTTAGAACTCAAATTTTTTTAAAAAAAGAATGTTAAAAATAATTAAAGTTAGGAGTCGAGGACTAAATCCTCAGTAGGGAGAGATATGTTTATCTTCTCCATCCCCTCCCCCTCCCCCCCCACCCCAACCATGTCTTCTTCCTACTGTGCCTATACTTTCTTGCTCTAAGGAGA
Source organism: Pseudochirops corinnae (assembly GCA_028646515.1). Taxonomy (NCBI): domain Eukaryota; kingdom Metazoa; phylum Chordata; class Mammalia; order Diprotodontia; family Pseudocheiridae; genus Pseudochirops; species Pseudochirops corinnae. The sequence goes on from JAQQSV010017398.1 coordinate 4,773, forward strand.
AAGAGTTTTAAGAATGCCTCCCACCTTGTAAGCTTCAAAAGGTCAGGAAAACAAGCTACCAGAAGTTGCAGAACTGGAGTCCAGGTTGGGATTTACCAGAAGTCATATTGTGAAGAGTGAAGGCTGGATCTGTTGACATCAATGGTAGTAGAGACACCAACTCATTCATCCCTTGTCCATGTTGCATCTGGAAATGCTATATAGAAATTGCCTTAAGTTGGAGACCACTCTCCCCAAGGAATGCAAAGAGAATTAAAGAAAATATGTCTCCAAGTGTAGTGGAAAGATGTTTATACTTCCTTTATTTTTAAATATCCCTCAGTAAAGTTAAAAGGTACTGCCGGTATGGGATGTATGCATAACAAATGCTTATAGGTATACCTCAAAATTGCTCAGAGGCTTTTGGCTATCTATATCTGCATATGAAAGGGCAAGGAATGAGGCTGAGCTGATGGAGGAGAACATAGCCTTACCCACTGGATCAGCATTGTTTTGGTGCTTTTTGCTTGCTTTATAATCTAGTCTTCAATGATTAAAATTGGGCAACTAGGTTGGCTACAGTTCAAATCTGGCCTCAGATATTTAATAATTATGTGACCCTGGGTAAGTCACTTAACTTCTGTTTGCCTCAGATTTCTTATCTGTAAAAAAGGGATGAAAACAGTACCTACCTCTCAGGGTTATTGTCAGGATCAAATGAGATATTTGTAAAGCACTTGGCACACAGTAAGCACTATATAAATGTTAGCTATTATTATTGGGAGAAATATTAAATGCTTCCCATAAGCTAGAATCAAGACTCTGACGGAGGAATCCACGTCCCTGGACAAGGAAATTAACTCCAAAGAAAAGATAAGCATGAGAGCTCTACGCTGCTCAGGTTTTGCTCCTTCTTTTAGAGAAATCGTTGCCTGTAACTGAGTAAGCATCAATGAGGTTCCAGGAGTCAGGAGTCTAAGCATCCATGACATGAGAACACAAAGGGAATTTAACAAGGGTTTTTGCCTTAAAAAAAGTTTTATGATAAAGGAAGCCTACGGATTTTAAGCACAAAGAACATGGTACTCCTTTATCTCTCTTCCCTTGACAAAGAATGAGTTAAATTTTTTCAACCCAGGTAGATGCTTGAGATGACAGAAAAATATATAGAACGATGTGTCTAAGAAGGCATATGCAACACGTCCATCGGAGCAGAGTCCAGCAGAGAATCCATAGCCAGTCAAACAGCACATGGCGAAGGTTACAGGACCAGAGGGAAGCAGGTGTAACATGAACAAGGTAATGAAGACACTAGCTATAAGCTACCCCTCCCTATGTGTGTGAGAGCCACACATACTCCTTCCACGTGGGTCCATTCTGTCTACTATTGATGAGACAGTTCAGTCTAACAAGCATTTATTAAACATTAGGCACTGTGCTAAGTGCTGAAAATGCAAAGGAAGGCAAAAACAGTCCCTGATCCTAACGCGCTTACATTCTAGTGGGAAGACACTTTGTAAATAAATTAGAATGTACAGGATGCAGTTAAGTGGCCTGGATCGTGTCAAGCCTGGAGTCAGGCAAACTCATCTTCTTGATTTCAAATATGGCCTCACTTACTAGTTGTGTGACCCTGGACAAGTCACTTAACTATATTTTCCTCAGTTTCCGTATCTGTAAAATGAGCCATAAAAGGAAATGGCAAACCAGTCCAGTATCTTTGTCAAGAAAACCTTGAATGGGGTCATGAAGAAGCAGACATGACTGAAACAACTGAACAAAAGAAGATGCATACAGGGCAGATGGAAGGTAACCTTAGAAAAAGCTCTAGCAGCCTCAGGGAAAGTGTTGTTTGAGCTGAAACACAAAGGAATGCAGGGTGAAGGTAGAGGTGAGGAGGCAGAGTATTTCATATACCGAGAATGGTCAGTGTTCTGTATGAGGAAGAGAAAATAAGCCAGTATAGCCCCATCCTAGAATATGTGGAAGGTAGTCCAATGTAAGAAGACTGTAAAGGCAGGAGGACAAGACTGGGAAAAACTTTAAGTGCTGAAACAAAGGACCTTATATTTGATGTAAGCTGGAGTTTATTGACTGAGGGGAAGAGGTGACTTGGGCAGACCTATACGTTAGAAAAAGTGGCAGCTTTCACTTGGGCAGCTCTGTGGAGGATGATTGGAGTGAGGAGAGACTTGCAAGATGGAGATCAATTAGAAGTTTATTGCAAGAGTCCAGCCAGGGCGATGGCTGTGTTTATGGAGAGAAGAGAATTATACAAGATTTGTCATAAGGCAGAAAACCCAATATTTTGCAATAGATTGTGTGCATGGGGTGAGTGAAAGGAAGTTGAGAATAACACTTAAGTTGAAAATCTGGTTGACTGGGAGAGTGATGATGCCCTCAATAATAGTAGTTTAGTTCAGAAAAGCCACTTGAAGAGAAAGATAATGAGTTTTGTTTTGACAAGTTGAGTTTGAGATGCCCATAAGGCATTCAGTTTAAAATATCAGTTGATGTCAAACTTGAATTTGAAAGAAGATAGAGGTGGATGGATAAATCTGGGAGCTGTCTGAATGGAGGTGATAACTGAACCTCTTGGAAGTGATTATATCACCTTAGTGAACCAGTGCAGAGAGAGAGAGAAAAAGAGAAGAGGGTCAGGGACAGAATCTTTCAGGACAATAGACATCTGGCAAAGTAGATTGAGAAGGAACAGGAAAGTAAGAGGAGAACCAGGAGACAGCAGTGTCATGAAAATCCAAGGAAGAGAGAGTAGCTAGGAGGAGAATATGATCAGTGGTTTCAGAAGCTGCAGAAAGATAGAGAAGAATGAAGACTGAGAAAAATCATTTAATTTATGGAGAGATACCCGCCTTAATAGTCCCTGAGTTCTCCTGTTGTCCATGAGATGTCAAGTTCTAGAGGAAGGTCCCCAGTACATTGAGTGGGCCTCCAATGAAAGATTCAAGGAAGGATATGGACAAGAATTTCACAGGATGAGAAAGCATGGATGGGTGGAGATCTGTATCATTTGTGGGAACTACCTACATTAATGAAATTAAGGATTTATTAGAATATTGAAAGATTATTTTGCCACAAGCATTTTCTCAGACCACAGAAGACCAACAGGCCACAATCATGGACCTGTGCCTTGTTTCCACCTGTCTATTTTCTCAGGCCTGGAGGATGCTTCACTAGAAGGAATTGTTGCTGAGGAAACTTTCAGAAATGAGGAATCTACCAAATTCACTTGTTATACCAAAAGTCTTAACTTTTTTTTTTAATCTCATGAGCTCCTTAAAATTTTCTCACAGTTAACATAGAGTCTACTTGACTACAACCCCTGTAACAATATGTTTTTACAACTTGAGTACACATTTCTCCTGATGGAAGATGCCTTTGTCTTCATTAATGTTTTTCCCAGCTTAAGGAGATACATTTTCAACACAAAAAGTTGCCCAGTAAGCATTTCTTATGCAGGCTAAACAGGTTATCATCAGAGTTCCCAGGGAATCTGCTCTCTGTTCATTACTCTTAACATGCTCTCTCCTCTTATCTAAAGTCTTCCTATCCTTCAAGACCCAGTCTAAATCCATAAAGTCCTCCATTGAGAAATGTCAAGAAGAATAAAAGAGAGCATTGGACAGGAAGCCAAGAGACCTGAGTTGGCTTTGAGTCAGCTAGGTGATACAGTAGATAGAGCTCTGGGCCTGGAGTCAGGAAGAACTGAGTTCAAATTTTGCCTCAGACCCTTACTAGCTGTGTGCCCCTTGGTAAGTCACTTAACCTCCACTTACCTCTTGGGGTTGTTGTGAGGATTAAATGAGGCAATCATTGTAAAATGATTAGTATAGTGCCTGGTGCAGAAGAGGCATTTAAGTGCTTATTTCCTTTCTTCTTCCTTCCCTTCCTTCTTTCTTTCCTTCCTTCCTCTCCTGTCATTTGTGTGATCCTGAGAAGAGCACTTAGCCACTTCATTGGTTGAAATGAGGGATTTGAATTAGATATTTTTTTCCAGGAATTTTACACTCTTGCAAATTATTGAGGACCCCAAAGAACTTTGCTTCTATGAGTTATATCTATTTACGTGACTATATTTGAGATTGAAACAGATGAAATGTTAATATATTAATTTAAAATAATAAATCAAATGAATGTTAGCATAAAAACCAGATTTTTATGAAAATAACTATATTTTCTAAAACAAAAAAATAATTGAGAAGGGTGACATTGTTTTACATATTTTTGCACATTCTTTAATGTGTGACTTAATAGAAGATTGCTGTACTTTTACATCTGCTTCTGTATTCAGTTGCTGTTGTGTTGGTTGAAGTAGATCACAAAGATCCAGCCTCACACAGCTATATTGTTGGAAAAGGGAGGAGGATTTTAATAGACAAATAGCATCCTTGTATTATTATGAAAATAGTTTTGACTTTATGGCCCCCCTTAAAAGGTCTTGGTGACCCCTAGGTATCCTCAGGACACACTTTGAGAACCACAGAATAGATGACTATCATTCCTTTTCCATCTCTTTCATGTGGTTTTAATTCTAGCCCACCCTGACCTCTCCCTTTTCTGAACTCCTGCAGCATTTAATTGTACCATATAATTTACAGCAATTAATTATGTTCTTAATCATTTTTGGTCTAATTGTTTCAATAACAACTTTCTTAGCTACACCCAGTTAAGAGCCTACGGCTCTTTCTAGATATACTTAGAAAGGCTAAGTGCACAAAGAGGAATTATGTGAAATACGACTGGAAAAAGAGGCAGGAGCCAGATGTTGGAAGATTTTATGTCAGACTGAGGAGTCTATGTTTAACCTAGAGACAACAGGGAACCACTAAAGATCTTTGAGCAGAGGAGTGATATGATCAGACCTGTGCTTTAGGAAGATTATTTTGGCAACTGCATGAAAGATGGATTGGAAAGGGAAGACACTGGATGCAGAGAATTCAATTATTTATTCATTCATTCAGTATACATTCATTAAGTACCTACTACATACCAGGCATTATGCTAAGTGCTGGGGATACAAAAAGAGGCAAAAGACAGTCTCTGCCCTCAAGGAGCTTATAACCTAGTGGAAACAACATGCAAATATATACAAAGCAAGCATATACAGAATAAATAGGAAACAATGAAAAGAGGGAAAGAACTGGAATTAAGAGAGGTTAGGAAAGGCTTCCTGTAGAAGGCAGGGTTTTAGTTGAGACTTTAAGGAAGCCAGAGAGGTTATCATAATAGCATAGAAAAGAAGCAGTGAGAGATGGTATTCTAATAGTTTCAGAAGAGTTTGTCTTGTCTCCCTAGATCTGTCGTAAATATTTTGAAGGCAGGGAGTATGGCATATACTTAAAAAAAAAACCTTTCTTGCAACACCTGGCACAAAATAAACTATAGATACTTATTGAGGTGAATTGAATCTCACTGCTTCCTTGGGCCTCCAGCACAAAGCAAAGTAAATATTTTTTCTAATTAGCTAAGAGACAGGAGAAGAGCTGCTGTGACCTGTGTCTTTAAATTGTCTCTTTAGTATTAAATGTTTCCCATTACTCTACTGAATAAAAGTCTAGGATTTTTTTTTCTACATACATATAAAATCTGAAGTGTCCTTGATTTTGTCATTTTTTTAAATGTCAAAGTAAATATGCTCTTAGAGATGGTGGGATGAGGGAGTTGCTAGCAGAATATGAGGATAGGTCAGGGGTGGGAAACCTGTGGCCTTGAGGTCACATGTGCCCTTCTAGGTCCTTGGGAAGGGGGGAAGATTGAGGGAAATGGGGAAACATAGGGAGTAGAGAGGATGTGAGGAGTCCCTTTCCCAAGTGAAGTTATAGTAAAAAGATAAGCAGTGGTAATCCAAAGACTAGAATTCGAATCTCTTCTTTACTAAAACATTGTGTGACCTTGGGCAAATGACTTACCTCTCCAAAATTCAGTTTCCTTATCTCTAAAATGAGAAAAGTCTAGATAACCTCAAAGGTCTCTTCCAATTATAAAATCTATTATATTAATAATACAGATAATATAGATAATAATATAGATCCACCCCAGTCTATCCTACCCATTGAACTCTGGGAAAACATACTCTTCCCTCCACCCCTTCCACACAAGATCAACATATAAGACCCATGTAATCAATCAATTAATGGATAAGCATTCTTAAATCTTGCCTACTATTTGTCAATCACTGTGCTAGGTGCTGGGAATACAAACGTAGCCCCTTATCAAAAATGTAGCTAATGAGAAATGTGGTTTTCCCAGCTGGAAGGAAAGTCTAAAACATGATGGGAAGTACAAACTGTGAAAGATGACAGTGGTATGGAGAGACAGCAAGAAGCCAAAGAACTTTGGGTTTTAAGGAGAGAAGAGAATCCCCAGGTGTGCAGATGTGCTCCAGCACCAGTACCAGCCAATTGCAAATGAAGGATACTGCTGTGATGAACTAAATGTAATCATAAGTAATTGAGCATTATCTGGCTCACTGACCACCATAAGGAGGGTTCTATCTGGAGAGAACTTTACTGTTACCTTGAGTATTTACACTACTAGGACCTAGGAAATGTATCCCCTTTCTATTTCCTCCCCTAAGAAGTTTCCTTCTTATTTTAAATCTTGTTTATTTGCTATCTGTAATTTTATAATAGAGTTTGTCTTTAAATAAAAATAAGTGGATTTTTCAATGCTTTAGATAGAGATAAGTTGATTTTTCAATGCATTCTCAAAGAGTGTTTACTGTAATGGAATAAACCATATGTGCAATTGGGAAAGGACAAAATAGAACCCTGAGTTTATTGTTTTAGACTTAGCCATGAGCCTGTATTGAAGCTTATCCTCCTCCTCCTCCTCCTCCTCCTCCT
>JAQQSV010017399.1:0-11617 GCA_028646515.1 Pseudochirops corinnae
GTTTATATATGCATATGAACACATATCTGAATATGTGTATATATGAATACATAGAGGGCACAGGATCAATTGAATAGGAAGGGATGACACTCTAAAAGGTGAAATTCTGAGGTGGGAGAGGATTAGAATGAGAGGAGACAGGAGAGACAGAATGGGGTTAATCATCTCATATAGAAGACACAAAGGATAATTGTTACAATGGAGGGGAAGAACAGGAAGGCAAAAGGGAAAGGGTCAAGCTTACTCTCATTGCATTTAGCTCAGTGAAGAAATGACATAAGCTCTAAACTGGATATCTTGCCACACAGGAGAGTAGGGGGGGATGGGGATGAAAGGTGGGATGATGCAGGGGAGGGCAGGGTGGGAGGGAGGATTGCTGGAAGTAAACTCACCTGTAAAGGGACAGGGACAGGGTAGAGAATAGAACAAGCGGAGGCGCGGGAAAGGAAAGAAGGACATATCCACAATCTCTCACAATATGCCCACTGTGGAGATGTTCTGCATAATTACACATGTACACCCTGTATTTAATTTCTTGTCCTTCCAGTGGGGGTGGGTGACAATGGAGGAAGGGAAAGAATCTAGAATTTAAAGTTCTATAATCAAATGTTAAAAATATATATTATTATTATTATTATTAACTACATCCAACTGGGAATTAAGATATACAGGCACTGTGGTAGGGAGATCCATCCTGCCCTACCAGAAAGTCAAAGGGGTGAGGGGGAGGACATAGGAGAGAGCTGATTGGGGGAGGGATTATACAGTAGGATGGCTGTTTTGAGGCGTTGGGTAGGGGAAAGATGGGGAGAAAATTCATAACTCAAAATCTTGTGGAAATGAATGGTATAAACAAGAAAATAAATAAATTAATTTATAAAAAGAAAAAGAAATCAAACTGCCTCAGCCTTCTTGATAGCTGGGATTACATGTGTGCATCACCATGGCTGGTCAACTCTTTCATTTTAGAGATGAGGAAAATGAAGAGAGAGCCTTTCTTCAATCTTCACTCTCCTTGACCTTTCTGCAGTCCTTGAAACTCTTGCTCACCCTCTTCTCTTTGATACTATTGTCTTGCTAGGTTTTTGGGGGATACCACTCTATCCTGGTTCTTTTACCTATCTGATTGCAGAGTTCTCTTTTTTGCAAGATCTTCTTCCAGATTATAGGTGTTATTTATAGGTGTTCCTATAGGTTGTTCCTAAGATTTCTGTCCTGGACCTTTTTCTCTTCCTTCTATACTACTTCACTTAATTATTTCATCAGTTCCCATGGATTTCATTACTGTTTCTATGCTGATAATTCTCCAAATTTCTTTTCTTGCTCCCATCTTTCTGCTGACCTCCAATCTGGTTTCTCCAACTGCCTTTCAGACACCCCAAACAGGCTGTCCCGTAAACATCTTAACCTCATTATCTTGAAAAGAGAATTCATTATCTTTCTTCCTAATTCCTAACCCCATTCCTGTTACTGTAGAGGGCATCATGATTCTCCCAAGTTCCTCAGGTTTGCAACCCTAAGAGGCATCCTCAACTCATCTCTATCTTTCACCCCCTTCATATACAAGCTGTTTCTAAAATATGTCAATTTCACCTTGGCAATATCTCTTGAGTAGCCCCTCCTTCTCTCCTCTGACACTGCCACTTCTCTAGTGCAGATCCTTGTTACTTCACACCTGGCCTATTGTAATAACTTGCTGGTGGGTCTGCCTGTCTCAAATCTTTCCCCACTCCTGTTCATCCTCCATTTAATCATTAAAGTCATTTCTGTAAAGCACAGATTTTTATCATGTCACTCTCTCTTCTAATGATAATGTAATTTGAATTTGAAGATCCCTTTGTGCTGGCAAAGGTAGCAGGTACTTAGCACTTAGTAATTGATCAAGCCTCTGTTGGGAAAACAGAAGGTATGAACTCCTGTTTCCTGTTGCTGATGTAACAGGAAGGGGTTGGCTGAAACAGGAAACTAATGCTGTGTGTATATAAGGAGAAGCCCCAGAGAGGGACAGTCAGAATTTCTTGGGACAAGAATCTGGTGGCAGAAGTTGTTCTGCTGGAGAGAGAGAGAGAGAGTTTCTCTCAGCAGTATCTGGAGGCTGTGCTGCTACTGCTGGACTAAGAATTGAGAAGAGAAATGAAAATTGAGAACTGAGTCAGAATTTCTTGGAGCACTGTGGAGGCAGAAACAGCTGCTGGGAGGAGGCTGCAGAGAATGGTTTTTAATTTTGAAGTCCTAGATCCTAGATAGAGTGATTTTTGATTCTGGGAGCCAACTGAGACTTCTCATGAGTCCGAGGGCTAGCCAGAGATGCCAAGAGGCTGAGGAAGCGTGACTACTGTGATGCTGAGACTTTGTCTGTTTGTGGCTTTGTTGGGCCTTGACTTCCCAGGAGCAGAGACTTTGAGGAATTTGAGATGGACTGGACACTGTGAGCTCCAATGAGAAGTGGGAACTGCCTGAAGAACTAGACAAGGACCTGAGAGCTGTCTGCCTTTGAACCCAGGTGACAGTTTGGTAAATTAAGGCGGGATCTGGGACCATAGAAGGGGATCCAGGGAATCTGAGAAACCACCCCAAGTTAAGCTGAAAGAAGAATTTACTTGGATGCTGTGTACTGACTAAAAAGATTATAATTTACTATTGACCTAGGGATGGAGGGTCTGTGTATTCTCTAATGATTGAATAGTGAACAATGAAGGATAATTGATTGACTAAATGATTGTACTTGATGATTGATGACTGAATAAATAATTGATTTGTAACCTAGTATGCCCCACGAGTGGAAAACTTTGACTATTGTACTTTATGATTGAATTAAGGATTTTGTGAAGGCTTGAGTTACTAAATGATTGTTCTTTGTTCAAAACTTTGTGGCCACTATGGTGGAAACTATGTGGCATTTTAATTGTAAGCTGTTGTGAGAACTGTATTTTGTGAATGCTATAATAATACTGTAAATGCTATACCTTGATTTCTATGAATGTTTTTATTTGATTTGTTATGCAATAAATAGAGTGTTCACTCTACTGTGTAATCAGAACCTTAAAAGCTGTTCACAGTGGCATTCTTCTGAAAAGCTGCTAGTGCATGACATTGCATCCCTACTCAATAAACATCAAGTTCCCCCTATTGCCTTCAGGATCAATTATAAGGTACTCTATCTAGCACTTCAGAAATGTTGATTGATTGATTAATTTTAAGTGACATGGTCAAGGTCACTCAGTAGGAAATAATACCTTTGGGAAATGATCTCACATTCTCTGATTCCAGAATAAACACTCTCTCCTTTGCCTCTTTTACAGTGCTTTGTAATGGTAAGTTTCTATTTTCCTCTCTCTCTATTCAGATATTTGAATGTCCCTTTCCCCCAATTTGCCCATCATCTCCAGCCCTGCGGATCCTCTCTTCTGGTAACATAGTTCATCCAGAATTCCATAAAGTTCTCTGAAATAAAAAAAGGGGGTCCTCATACTTGAAAAGACTTGGAAGCACTGTTTTAATGGGAAAAAAACAATCTACTAATAACTTTTTACCCGCCCCCAGGCCCTAGCTATTTATTAAATAACGATATTAACTAACTTTTACGTAGCACACATTTAGGTAAGCAAATCCTTTCTTCATGTATTTATCATTTGGTTATCACAAGATTTTTGTGAAGTAGGAACCATAGTATTATAACTTTACATGATTTTCTCAGATGAAGAAACTGAGGCAGAAAGACATTAAAAAAGTTCTGGAGAGTCACATAACTGGTAAGTGTCATAGGTAGAATTTAAATACAGTTCTTCCTGACTCAAAGTGCAGTATTCCACTCTATCACTTGGCTATCCAGAAGAATGGGTATAAAATAACCTGCTATATTTGGGTCTACTTTCTACATGCAATTTCTGTTAATATCCTGTCACTACTCACATTGCACAATGAGGGTGAGCCTGAGTTGCTGAAAACTATAGTGGCATAGCTCTGGATGTTTCTAATTTGGAAGGCTTTCCTGTATGAATATTGTTGTATCTTTCATCTAAGGATTAGCCTAGCTAAGTTAAGAGAACCTTATTGACAGAAGGCTTCTTGGGATGATGAATTTTTCAACCATAAAATTTCTCTGAATTATAGAAAGATTATGATCAGGATCTACAGAGGGAGGTAGCTAGCCACACAGATGAAGCTCCAGATTCTAGGACTGCAGTAAGGAGAATGTATGTTCTCTTGAAGAAGAGTCAGGGTTATTTGAATGCAAATGTGTGTGTGTGTGTGTGTGTGTGTGTGTGAGGGCTTGGGGTGGGGCAGAGGGAGCTGCAGGGGTTATTGGGAAAACTTACTCTTGCTCAGTTAGTTTACTGGAAGTTTTGATTTCACTCCATTCTCATATTAGGAGATGGAGGAAAAGCTTTATTTGCTAAGATCCAAAAGAGACCTTTTTGGGAAAGAATCTAATAACATCAATTCCCTTATGACCTGAGATGACCCAAGAGTCTCTAGATTCCAATTGAATTACAGGGGGTCCAATGCAAAGATAATGTCTTTTTGCTGGTCTAGAGACTCAAGCTCAGTATTTTAATTCATCATCTCCATGAACAAAGAATATAAATTATGTTACACTTGACTCAATAGAAGTTATTCAAAATTTAGATTTTTTTTTCAAATCTGAAACTAGATTAATTAGCACCATGCTTGGGATGCATTTATCAACATCACTTTTCATAAATCCCAGGGAAGCTCAGTGTAACTTGGTGCAGTTTTGTGGAATTCAAGCCAAAGCTATTAAAACATGTCTTCGGGGCTCTAGGTGACTGGAGAGAAGAGGAATTCAGGTATTATATATGACTGTTGGATTTTCTCCCCTGATATCCCTACACGCATACACATTGCTTTTTAAAAAATCTGAACCCTCATCCAAAGTCAGGGCAGGTAAAGGCTTTGCAGTCCTTAAAGGTAGTTGGTCAGCAGCTCCTGACAGCCATGCTAATGCAAAATGAATTAACATGTCACATCTGAACTTCTCAACTTCTCATGTCAGAGGGCAAGCCAAAAAAAAAAACCAAAAACCAAACCTCAATATAATAACTGCATTTTTCAGCACTCTACTTAGAACTCTATTGACCTATCCTTTTTTCCCCTATTATAGAAGGTTAACAGAAAATTACATGGACAGTTCAGTTACTTTGAGAATTCTGTTACTTGGTTCACTTTAAGTATTTGAGTCAGATGGGGAGGTTGGAACATTAGAAATAGTTCTCTCTTTTCTCTTGTTCCTTGGTAGACATGTATGGGTAATAGTATGATATTAGAGAAAAACAAAACAAATCCAGTCTCTAGTCCATTACACACTTTACACGGCAGGATTAGACAATAATATAATCAGATGGTTTCCTTTTAGCCCAATTGCTGAAAAAGTAGTTGTTTGTCCTTCATTTTTAAGAGGATCAATGACATCTTCAGGTGCCTTTCCTGGGGAGATTTAAGTGAGAGAGAGTTGCACAAAGTGATCAGTTTTACTCATTCTTCCAGAGCCATCAAATTCCAGTGGCAAGACAACAGTTAGGATCATTGATGATGGCCCTGTATGCAGTTGATAATCTTGATGTCTTCAACGTCTGACCAAGATCTAAGTACTCAACAATGCATGCTTCGGCTGCCTTCATGGTCATTGGAATGAATTGTTCTCATTGACCCCTTCTGCTGGGGGAAATCTTCACATGCCTGAGATAGACATCTTCCAAAGAATAGTGGTTAATGCTTCAGACATGGAAGATAGTCATCTAATCTTCATTTTATTAATATGTTTATCCATTGCCTATGGTATTGGGAGAGAAAAGCACAAACAAACATGTACAATGGGCAGGTATATGAAGATTGTTCTTCAAAGCAAATGATGACCTGATTTTTGAGAAAGAGAAGAGAATAGAGTCTGCAAGGACTAGGCCAATGAGCTTGACTTTGGTTCTTGGGAAAATTGTGGAATGGATTATCAAAGATATGGTTGGTGATTATACAGAAAGAGGAATAGTGATTGCAGAGAAGCATCCTGCCTTCATTAAGAATGGGTGCCTCATTTCCTCTTTTGAAGGAATTATGAAACTAGTGAGGAGAATGCTACAAGTACAGTTTACCTAATTTTTTGCGTACTTTTCATAAAACTCATAGTATTTAACAGAAAATATAGAGAGTTATGTATTAAACAAAAATGGAATAAGATGAATTCAGAACTGGATGGATGGTTAGACTCAAAGGGTAAATGTTAATGGTCCAAGTCAACATGGTAAGAGATCTCCAGCAGAGTATTTTAGGAATCTGTGCTTGACCTGAGCTGTTTAACATTTAAAAGAAATAATAAGTGATTTGGATAAAGGCATAGATGGTATGCTCATCAGATTTGAGGATGACATTAGTTAGAAGGAATAAGTATCATGATGGACAATGGTACCAGGATCAAGAAAGATATTGACAGGCAAAAGATATTGGATTGGATATAATAGGATGAAATCCAATAGGGATAAATGTAAATCTGAAACATGGATACCAAAAAATCAACTTCTTAAATACAAGGTGAAGGAAATGTGGATAGACAACAGTTCTGAAAAAATACCTGGGAGTTTTAGCATTTAACAGGAGCAATTAGAGTTAGTGGTAGAATGAAGAAACCAAAAATGCTAACAAGATCTTGGACTGCATTGAGGGGGCAAGCAAAAATATGGGGGTGAAAGACCCACTATACTCTACCCTCATCCTACATCATCTAGAGTATTATACTTAGTTCCACACTAAGGATGTAGGTAAGCTGGAGGGTCTCAAGAAGGGCAACAAGGATGGCAAAAGAGGTGAGGTATATGATATGGGTACTGTTTTGTGATGAATGAAAATTCAGAGACAGAGTTTCTGGGTAATTAGTAATTAATGTGTTAATTGGGCTAGCTAATAATCAATAAACTGATGATCGCTAATCTCTTCGCAATCAAAGACAAAACCGTGGAGATCACTAAATGCTAAAATACCTTTGGAAAGGGGGTGCCGCTGACAGGTGAGAACCAATCATGGCTGGTGAACGGTTAATGAAGGGGTACACATACTAATGAAGAGGTGTGCTAAAAGTTTTTAGCTCCTCTTGATGAGAACACAGCCTAACCACGGAACTCAGACACCTCCCGTAATCTGAACAAAGGAATCCATCTCTACCAACACCATTCTGGTTGGTTTTCTCCTTCATAAACTGAATTCCCATAGACTCTAATGGAGGGCTAGCTACAAAGACATGGGCTCATTTCCTAGGAGGAAAAATTCACCTAGATTACACTCTAAAAAGAAGTAAGGTCTCCTGATTGGGTGGGGTCCACCTAAGACCATTGAGCACGTCTCCTAAAGATGAGGTCAATCTCATCTATTAGCTTTGTCCCTCAGAGACTGGCTAACTGACCTGCAAGGGCTGGTCCCTGAATGAAGAAATAGTAAGGAAAAAAAAATCTTAATCCTAATTTAATAATTTAATATATATTTTAATATAGTAGAATATATAATATAATAGAAATTTTTGAATAGAAAATAGAAATATTTTTGTTATAGAAAATAGAAATTTTAATATAATAGAAAAAATAATCACTTATCTCAGTTTGAAGGAACTAGGGACATTAAATGTCCCTCTCCTACAGTCCATCCAAAGTGAGTTCTTTTCATTTCTGGTACTTCATATTAGGAGTGTGCCAGAAACCAGTTTGGACCAGATCTGATGGTCAATTTTTCAGTATGGATATTTGGTTTTCATAAATTGTAAAATTCTAAAAATGAGGATTTAAATTATTATTTTTGTTGATTAGATTAGATCAGAAAGCTAGATAGCTTTCTGAAAGAGATGGTGAAAATGTGAATAATGCAGGTTTAACTTAAAAAGTGTATGCAATGGGCTTATTTTTTGCTTGTTGTTAAACATTTACCAGCACGCTGCTTCTCTTCCTTATTTCCATGTTTTTGTTTGGGCAGGCTCTCACAACCAGAATGCACTCCTCCATTCTGCCTCTCATGATGCCTCTTTCTTCATGACCCACCTCAAGCATGATCTTATCTCTACAACCTATTTTGATCCTCCCAACTGTTAATGTCCTTTCCCCCAGTTACCTTCTACTTAACTACTTTCTATTACTTTGCATTTATTTATTTCATATTTATTCTATAGAAAGCTCCATTTCTCCCTGTTGTCTCCTCCATTAAAATGTAGACTCCAGGGGTGGCTAGATGGTGCAGTGATTAGAGTACCGGTCCTGGAGTCAGGAGGACCTGAGTTCAAATCTGTCCTCAGACACTTAACACTTACTAGCCATGTGGCCTTGGGCAAGTCACTTAACCCCAACTGCCCTGCCTTCCCCTCTCCAAGAAAAGGAAAAAAAGTGATGTAAGTTCCCTGTGAATACAGGATATTTCATTTATTCTATTTATATTTCTAGATATGAATGTGATGTTTCTTATGTGATTGCTATTCAGTCATTTTCAGTCATGTGTGACTCTTTATGATCCAATTTGGGATTTTCTTGGCAAAGATACTGAAGTGGTTTGTCATTTCAGTTTATTTTACACAGGAGGAAACTGAGGCAAAAAAATTAAGTGACTTACCCAGGATCACCAAACTAGTAAAATATTGAAGAGTCATAAAAATGCTAGTTGTTATTGTTCTTGCTACTGGTTGTTGTTATGGCTGTCTTGAAAAGACTTAGGTTGGATCTTATTTACATCAGTGACTAGTCTTGTATCTGTCTGCTACTAACTCACTGAACTCTTGGATTCTCATTTATTCTCAGATGCAATAATAAATGACATCTATACAGTACTTTGGAGTTTACAAAACAGTTTATGAGTATTATCTCATTTTAATCTCACACTGACCCAAAGAGGCATCACTACTATTATTGTTTTCATTTAACAGATAAGAAAAGCAAGGCTCACTGAGGCTAAGTGAATTGTTCATGATCCTCCAGTTAGTAAGTGTCAAAGGCTTGCTATAAAGTCGTATGTAAGAACAATATCTTATTCAATTTTCCAAGCTACTTCAAAATATAACATGATTTAATGACATTTGAATGATGTTATATATAGCACATACTCCTAGACAGTCATGTGGTTCAGTGGGTAAAGTGCTGGACCTGGAGTCAGGAAGACCTGAGTTCAAGTCTAGCCTAAATGCTTCCTAATTTTGTGACCCTAGATAAGTCACTTGATTTCACTGTGCCTCAGTGTCCTCATATGTAAAATCAGAAGAATAATAGCGCTTACTCCTATGGTTGTTGTGAGATAAGATATTTATAAATTTATAAAGCTTTTTGTAATACTTAAGGCATTGTATAAATGCTAGCTTAAAATATATACCTAAATAATTACATATTGTCTCTCCCACTGAAATGTGAGTTCATTGAGATTTAAGGACTTTTTATGTTGCTGCTGAACATAATATCTATCATATGGCAAGCACACAATAAATCATTTTTGATTGATCAATATTCAACAACCTCTTGAAATCTAAATCCCAAATGTAAAATTCTTCTAATGACCATATTATTGAATCAAATAGTCTTTTTATTCTGTCTTTATTCTATTTGACATCTCAGTGTTGATCATTCCATTCTTCTTGATATCACTTTTTTTTTTGCTTTTTTTTTGGAAGGGGGGAAGGTAGGGCAATTGCTGTTAAGTGACTTGCCCAAGGTCACATGGATAGTTATTTTTGTGTTCGATGTCTGAGGCCGAATTTTAACTCAGGTCCTCCTGACTCCAAGGCTGATGCTCTATTCACTGCACCACCTAGCTATCCCCTTTGACATCACTTTTGTGTTTGATTTCCACAAAACTATATGTTCTAGGTTCTCCACCTACTTCCCTGACTATTTCTTCTTTGTATCATTTCTTGGTTCCCAAATCTCTTCCAATTTCATAAATATCTCTTTGGTCTTCTTTTATTCTCTCATATCTCTTTTAAATAAATCTGTTTTAGCCATAATTTTGTCTGAAATTGTAATAACTAATCCATGATTTTTTTGCCTTAGCTGAAGCATAATAAATTGTATTCCAACCTTCTGTTTTAATTCTATGTGTATCTCTCATTTTTAAATGTTTCTTGTAAACAACATATTGTTGGAGTCTGATTTTTAATCCATTCTGCTGTCCTTCTCCATTCACTCTTATTCTTAATATTCTATTACACTGTTATGACTTCAATTGTTTTCTCTATGCAGGTGACAATTAAATCATTATCTGTGCTTCCCTAAACTCTCTCCAATAATCTGCCCCCAAATCTCCTACTGTCTCTTAGAGATTTCCACTTAATTTTGCTACTAGATAAGGGCACTGAAAAATGCCTTCCTACTCTCCAGCTTATTAAGGGGAATAGAATGTTCTTTTAAAAGAATGAAAGAATGTATTCAATGTAAAAGTAAATGTAGCATCCCACAGTAACACTCAGGTTTCTAGAATCTAGTTCCACTATTCTAAAGTGCTGCCTTAAAGTTTATTTATCTATTCATTTATTTATTTAATTGGTTGGTTTTTGCATAGTGAATCATCCACAAGTTTGAGAGATCCTAAAGGTTAAAAGATTTCATCAACAGTATGTTCTTGGAGAAGGAGAAGAATGGCTAATATGTCCCCTAGAGCTGGATGTTCCCTATAGCTAGAGTTTCAGCACACGGTAGGAGATTTGTCTGCCGTCCCTGGTATTTCTCAGATAGTGAAGGGGAATTCTTGATCAGTAAGTTCAAAATTTGTTGACCTTATGGAGGAGTGTAATGAGCTCTGACTGCTTTTATATAGTTTTGTATCAGTTCATGGCTCCTATAAATCCTTTATGCCTTGATGATTTTCTGCAGGAGTAAAGCAAAGGCTTTCTCGTAGTCAATACACATTCGGTACATAGAATGACTGTACAAGGTGGGACCTTATCACCTACATTTGTAGAAATGTAGCCATGAACTACAATGAGGCTTTATTTTAGGCACTTTAATGGGACAATTATAGGTAGGGCAATAAACCAAAGAGAAAAATAACCTGCTGGGGTCAGTCCCCAGGTCCACAAATAGTCCCTATAAAGTTTGGGTGGTCAGTGTCATGGCTTACATTTGTTTGTTTTTTGCTGAGTAGTACTGAAAATAGCTATTTCTCAATTTTATATTAGCAATAAGTTGATCTGCTATCTTCCTGGGAATGAGCGTGCAGGGTATAACTGAAAACATGGTGTTTTTCCAGTAGAATACAGGCTACTTAAAATAAGAGCTGTTGGATTTTGATCTTTATATCCTCAATGCCTAGAATAGTGCTTGGAACATTGTAGATATTCAATAAATACTTTTTATTTGTTTTAATGATTGAAAGGGAAAATATATGAGTATAAAAATGATCACATGTGTGCCATGGACACATGATACAGGGGAGATGTTGGGCTTCAATTATTTAGACATCTGATAGAGCTCTGATTGCCAAAAGTACAACAACTAACAATTTCCTGACTTTCCTTAATGACTTCATCATTCAAAAGTTTGAAGTATGAATGAGGGAAGATGTTATTCTACTTTTGATTCTCATTAACCAAGAGGAACTGATTGCAAGGGAACCTTCGGTTATGGGAAATTTAGTGGTGAGCAACTAC
>JAQQSV010017400.1:0-11616 GCA_028646515.1 Pseudochirops corinnae
ACTTGACACACTTACTAGCTGTGTGACCTTGGGCAAGTCACTTAACCCCAATTGCCTTGGCTTCTCCCCTCAAAAAAAAAAAAAGAGAAAGAAATACAATAAAGCAAAAGGAATCCACACATTAGCCATGTCTGAAAAGAACATGCCTCACTCTTCACCTCCCATCGTTACTTCTGTGCCAAGAGGTGGCATGATCATTCCTCTGAAGTTGTGATAAGTCATAACTTTGATTGAGGGGATCTTTTATTTTTGAAAAGTCATTTGCATATTTTGGAAGGCCTAGATGGTGGAATGAGGAGTCAATCACAAAACTCTCTCTTCCATATTCCCCTCAAAAATAGCAAGAGATATAGCAGAAAGAAACAAAACTCCCAGAAGTCTGTAAAAGGAAGAGCTGTAAAAGCTGTAAGAGCTCTATCAGCTTTAAATGTATGATCTTAGGAGCCATGAAGGGAAAATCGTGGTTAAAAGAAACAAGCAAAGGCACTGGATGGAAATGTACTGAAATAGCCTTGATGGCTGGTTGTTTGGTTGCTATCCTTTGTTCTTAAAGAGGACTGAAATGATATCACTGTATTAGAGTCGAGCCTAGCAGCAGAAACAAGCCAAGAAGTTCCTCAAAGTACAATAAAATTGACAGTCAGCAAATTGTAGGGGCTAAGGTAAGAAGTGGAGTTAGCCAAAAAAAAATCATAATGGAGAATAACATTGACGCATCATGATTATAAAACTCAACATCCCTTACCAGCACTTCCTCTTAACTACCAGGACTATTGGGATATTCCTCGTGTGGTAGAAAAGGAGAAGTTGCCTCTCATAAGCCATTCAGTGATGCAGTCTAGTTCCAAGAACCATAGTCATGGCTTCCTTTATCTGCTAAGTGACTAGGACTGAGATGGTGGTTTTATGAGTATTCTTGGAAAAGAACTGGAAGAGAAGGTTTGTCCCTCTATCTCCCTTGCCAAAGTCCCTGAACTGTTTGTAAAAAAGAATGAGGAGTTAAGGCTTGCCCATGTCTTTGGAACCTTAAGCACCATGACCCTAGAACCAATATCCTTTACCCTTGTTACCCAACTGGATAGACCAGTTGTTGGGACTGTGCTATTCACCACTGTGGACCTCTGGGAGGCACACAATTGGGTCCAGATGAGAATGGAAGGCAGCTTTCCATATCCAGTGTAACTGATTTAGGTCATCTGGATTGTGAAATTCCCCCACAATTTTTTAGAGCTTTATTAATTCAGTGCTTCAAGTTGAACCAGGGCTTATTTCCATGATAGAAATTTCCATATTTCTATTTACTCCTAGGCCCAAATCCAATACCCTGAACTGATCTCAGACTAACTACCCTCTGGCCTTTCCTCCAGTGCCAGATACTTGCCAAATTGGAGAAATGCCCATTTGAGGAGAAAATGGAGTTTTGGGGGGACATGATACTTTGGGGTTGGAGAGTTAGGGGAGACTGGACCCATACAAGGTGGAGACTGTACTGAAATGAGAGACTCCCTTCCTTATGAAAGAGCCACAAGGGTTCCTTTGATTCACTGGTACCCTTGTGACTTTATTTGTGGGTTCCCCACATTAATGGTAGTGCTAGAACACTTTCCAGTGAACCATAGAGATATAGGGCGCATTTAATAACTCAGAGAACTAGTTTACTCCAGCCTTTATCTTGATCTGCAAGAATAATTCCTTCTAGGGGTTGCATTCTCAAGGACCACACCAATCAATCAATCAACCAACCATTTAGCAAGCATTGAGCCCTGACTACGCACCACACACTGTGCTAAGTGCTAAAGATTCAAAAATAAAGCAAAAAACACTGTCCATGACTTCAAAGAACTTATATTCTAGTGGGGGACATATACCTTCCTTCTGTAGCCTGGGCTCTAATTGTACCTCTTTCATAAACTGATAAATGGAGAAAATCTGGATGGATGGAAATTCAGTCTGGGAGAAATTATTGCTCACAATTAAAGCCTTATTGGAGTCATAGAGGCGCAAACAATGTCCACAGAAACCAACTACCAACTACCTGCCTAGCAACTCTATTGACAATGCTACATCTGGGAATGGTTTTGTTTTTTGTTTGTTTGTTTTTTAGAGTAAATTCATCTTCATCAACAGCTCCATTCCCAGACATCACAGTCTGTAAGCACTATAAAGCTTGAATTTTTAAAAAATAGATTTAATTTTTTTTTTGAGAGGAGAAGGCAGGACAATTGAGGTTAAGTGACTTGAGCAAGGTCACACAACCAGGAAGTGTCAAGTGTCTGAGGTCAGATTTGAACTCAGATCCTCTTGACTCCAGGCCTGGTGTTCTATTCACTGAGCCATCTAGCTGACCCTAAAAATAGATTTTTATGTGTATCATCTGTTACCCGCTACCAAGAATCATCAGTTATAATAAAGAATTTTTTAAGGGAGGGGAAGGGAAAGGAAATAAGCATTGATTAAAACCTACTCTGTGTCAGGCACTGGGCTAAGCACTTTGAAATATTACCTCATTTGATCCTCATAAAAACCTTGTCAAGTAGGTGCTGTTATTATCCCCATTTCACAGTTGAGGAAATTGAGGACATTGTATGCTGTGTTCCACACTTAGGGTTCCCCACCCTGCTGCTATTGTGAATGAGTTGTGAGGTCAACTGATGTATTGAGTCATGTGAAGTCTGTGCTCAGGACCATGCTGGAAAGGGCTATTGTAATGCACACTCATTCCATTGGGTTGTGGTGATCAGGTTGCATCATGGACCTGACCATTATATCCTCTGCAATATAGAATCTACAGCCTTGTTCCCCACCAGATCAAAGACCCTAACAGGCCCTTCCTCAGAGAATAAGGTTGGCAGGCACTAATCCTCAACTAAAGCAACAAGCATTAATCACCCAGCAGCAGAAACAAGATGCCTATAAGCAGATCCAGTTGTCTGCATTCCAAGTGAGCATGATGCCTGTCCCCTGCGGGAGGATTGGCCGCAGATAGGATTTTGCAAGTCCGCTCATGCTTCTGAGTCCCTCTGAGCATGGCTTAATAGGCACCTCTCTGTCTGCTCTAACAAGCTCCGGGGCCTGGCTAAGACCTTACATGAAGTCACCGTGACTTTTGGCTCTTGTGACTAAGGTGCCATATCAACTGGCGTGTTCATTCCTGTGAAGTCTGTTCTCAGGTCAGAGAAAAGATTATTGCAATGCCGACTGACGCCACTGGGGGACAGTAATTGGACTGCATCCATGTGTCTGGGATGCAGGTCTAGGGGCACAACCTCCCATTGGGAGTGTCCTGTTGCACTTTGTCAGGGATAGATTCCCTGGCCAGGTTGGCTCACTTTCACTCCTCCGCTAGACCTCCCACCACGCCGAGGCCAACTTGCTGAAAGGAAACTTTTTGGCTTCTTGGCATTCTGTCTTATAGAACTTCAACTGGGGTCTCCGGCTTATCTCTTTTTCCTGGTCTGTGGAATTCATAGCCCTCGAGATGAAGAGTCTCCTTGCTGTGGAATATTGCCTCTAGTTCAATGAGAACACTTGCACTGAAACCTGGGACAGTCTCTTCCATGCTATGCCCCCTATCATCAATATAATTGGGCCCCCCTTCCTTCCCACCCCAGAACTGTATTATATTACCTCATCCATTTGTCCACTCAGTTTTCCATCCCTGATTTTTTTTTCCCTTGCTCTTATCCATCCAGTGCAGTTCCCAAAGTTAATGACTACCTAGGGAAGTTGGAAGACATTCCAGCTGACTTATGGTGGACTCTGTGACTAACCCAAATGACGTAAAATGGGAGGGCTTGTTGTCATTGAATACCTGAAGAGCTTGAGTGTAGAGAAGAGGTCTGGCTATGTTCTCCCAGGCTCCACCCAAGTAGAGACCTTCCCTGCAACTGACAGGAAGAGTCCCTTTCCCCATTCATTAGTCCAGGCTTCTCCCAGTAGGGGCTACCTTCCTCCATCCTATATTCTACCAGTCTTTGCTATAACAGGATCACCTCCACCCCAAATTATACCCTCTGAGTCCTCACCCACCAGTGCCAACTATGGTTGAGCAAGAAGAATTCAGAGGTCAGGATACTCTTGACTCACACAAGTGATGGAGCTGCTTTGAACTCACCTCCCAGGCCACCTTGGGAAGCCCAACCCTTGTGTGTTCCCTGCTGTCAATGAATCAATTGCTAAACATTCATTAAACATTTACTATGTTCCAGACGCTGTGCTAAGTGCTGGGGATACAAATGAAAGCAAAAACAGTGTCAGCCCTCAAGGAGCTTACAATCGAATGGGGGAGATGGTGCATATATAAATAGTTATATATGAGATCCATTCATAGTAGATGGAAGGTAACCTTAAGGGGTTACCATTAACTACTGGAGGCTAGATGGAGAAATCTCCTGCCATAAACCTGCCATATTCTAGAAGGCACAAAGAAAAAGACAAAGTCCTGAAGAGGGAAGAAAATGGATCTGCCCTCTGTCTTGATAGCAGCCATGAAAGGAGGGTTGGCTCCTCCAACAAGCATCTATCCCTCTGCACCTCAGTTAGCCTGAAAGTTTTCATCGCTGCATCAACCATGATGGCTAGAAGACCAGTCCCTGAGTTGCTCCCTGCTTGGGTGGCAAGAGTGGACCTGAGATGGTACCATGGTACAGTGGCAAGAGCACTAGCTCTGCATTCAGAGGATCTGAGTTCAAATTGGGCAAGTCTCTCTAATCTTCCTGGGCCTCAGTTTCCTCATCTGTAAAATGAGGGAGTTGGGCTAGTTGGCTCCTGACGTCCCTTCTAGCGTCAGAGTTCTGGTCCTAAGCCACAATAGCTTTCACCCATCATGCAGCTAGTTCTTACTAGATGGGCTGGGAGATTGAGGGAAAGTCTAGCAAGAGTTTAGTGTTGGCCAGAAGCAGGACTAGATGTTTATACATCTAGTATAAGGTAAGTGTGGGCTGGTGGGTGGCATCATTCACCTTGTCTAATTCATATAATCTTAGACTACTTAAGTAATCTAAAAGTTGATCTGCCTAGGCCAGGGGTGAGTAACCTACAGCCTCAAGTCCCCATGTGTCCCTCTACGGTCCTCAAGTGGGGCTGTTGGACTGAATCCAAACTTCACAGAATAAATTCCCTTAGTAAAAAAGATTTGTTCTGTAAAACTTGGACTCAGTCAAAAGACTAAACCTGGGGACCTAGAAGGCTACATGTGGCCTCCTGGCCTCAGGTTCCCCCACCCCTGGCTTAAGGTAAGAGTATTTCATTAGAAGTCTTGAGGGTTTCTTGAACTTAATAGAGGTAGAAAATCTGCTGGTTAGCATCTCAGCTCTGAGGATAGCTCGCCTCAGATTCCTAAGTCTTTCCCATTGTCTGATATGTGAGGAAAGGGGTGACCCAGAGGAAAGTCTCACTGGGCTAGCTATCACAATGGCCACCTTGCTCTCTGCTGGGGAGAGGATCTGGGGAGGCCTACCTTGCCCTGGGTCAAGGGGGCTTCTCACCCAGTTGGTGAAGGTTTGGGTCAAGGAGCATATGCACAAAATATTTACAGCCGCATTTTTTCTTGCCACAAAGGACTGGATGGAAAATGGGTCCCACTGTGGAATGGCTAGAATGATAAGTGTACCATAGTTGGGGTGGGAGGGCTGGGCACTAAAGCCTTTCGCAAAAGTTAGAAGAAAAGAAAAAAAAATCTTTTTGATATACAAATTTATGAAGCTACAAGCAGCTAGAAAACTATCAACTCTCCATATGCAAAGGATTACAGTAATCCTATTTACTACAAAGTTTTGGGGGGGTTTCTGCTTAGGAAAGGAGTCTCCTGAAACAGGGGTGGTTTCAATAGTCAATAAATGATGGTAATAATAATAATAGTGACAGTAATCAAATTAGTTTGATCTGCCATAGCCTGATTTCTACAGGTAGAATTTTATACACCAGACTTCTTAAAATATGAGACATAAAAATCAAAATAAGCATACGTTCACACAGGAAACAATGCTCCAAGAAACCCCCTAAGGCTATAAGTTGCAGAACACTTGCCAACCTGCATTGGTAGAAGGAGTTTACACACTGGGAATGAAATTACAGGTCTGGACTAAAACCAGAAACAAACAAAAACAGACAAGCCATTACGTACTTGTACCAAGAGACAAAAGGAAGTGTGCTGGTATTTTTTTTTAATCACCCAAAACCCTGTAGTTATGTAATTTTGTACAATTACAGATGTATAACTCAAAGGGAAAATCTCTTGTTAGTAGAATGCAAAGATTTGCCTAAATTATGTGCTAAAGCTATGCTACCAAAAAAAGAAAAGAAAACACCTGTTGGCTCTGGTTATCCAAACTGGACAAGCTGAAGCTTGTACAAGGAGCTTTTAGAAAGTCTGAGTTACTTAAAATAGTGAATCTATTAACTATCCTTAAAGCAGAGGATCTTAATCTCATTTTGTGCCATGAACCTCTTCTCAGAATAAGGATTTTTTTGTTTTGTTTTGAGGGGGAAAGAAAGGTAATTGGAGTTAAGTGACTTGCCCAAGGTCACACAGCTAGTTAAGTGTTGAGTGTCTAAGGTCAGATTTGAACTCAGGTCCACCTGACTTCAGGATCAGTGCTCTACTCACTAGAATAAGGTTTTTAAATACATAAAACAAAATACACAGAATTACAAAGGAAACTACTTCTAATGAAATGCAGTTCTTTCTATATACACACCTGTATGTATATGTATATATGTGTGTATATAAATATGTACACATGTGTGCACTTATAATCACTCTATAAATGTAACATATGTCTATATATCCATGTATATATGTGAACCATGTTTGCTACATATATATGCATAAACAGCTGTGTGAGTGTGTGTTTGTATTCACAACCTATAACAGAAAAGGATAAACAGGGGCGGCTAGGTGGTGCAGTGAATACAGCATGAACCCTGGAGTCAGGAGGACCCGAGTTCAAATTCAGCCTCAGACACTTAACATTTCCTAGCCATGTGACCTTGGGCAAATCACTTGACCCCAATTGCCCTGCCTTCCCCCCTCCACAAAAAAGAAAGAAAAAAGAAAAGGAAAAACAGAAAGTGGAGATTCATCATTGTTCCAGTCATAATTCAATCACTCTCTAATGGATTCTTCAGGGAAAGGAAAAGTTTCCCACCACTAAAAGGTTTAGAGTCTGTTTCCTGGCAAGAACACTGCTGCTGCCATAGCTGCTTCCATTCTCTCTATCCAGTTTTCTTTCCTTATGTCCCTTTACAGAGAAACTTTAAAACTGCCCCTATAGCAAAAGCTCCCCTTCTGATTCCGATCCTTCTATATCTTCTTTAAATGCTCAGACTCTAGCAATTCAGGTTTCCTTTTAAGACAGCCAGTTTAAGCCTTGCCAGAAGGACTCCCCCTCTGGGGGAGCTAGGAGGTTGTGGTCAGGAAAGACTCTTTGTGGACAATGCCACTTGAGACGCTTCGAAAGAAACAAGGGATTCCAAAAGGTGGGAGAGATGGGAAGAGCATCCTCAAGGACAGCCTGTGAAAAGACACAAGGGTGGAGGATGAACGCCAGGCATGAGGAACAGTCCACAGGCCATCTGACTGAGATCTATAACACATGAGAAAGAATCATTGGATCTTAGCCGGGAAAGCCAGGCTGAAGCCAGGCTGTAAAAGGCTTTAAATCCCAATAAGTTCATTTCTTTTATCAGAGGCAGTAGAGAGGTGCCGAGGTTTCTTGAGCAGGGGAGGGGCATGGGAATATTTATTTGGTAGCTGGTTGGAAGATAGATTAGAGAGACATGAGATAGACTAAAAGGTCTGTGAACTTGGATGGGGAAAATTACATCTGATTTTCACTAACCCATCATTGAAATTCAGTATTTCCTCCAATCATGAATTAAAAAACTCAAAGCATCATGACCCTTGAGAAAGGGTCCATAGACTTTACCACCTTGCCAAAAGGACTCTGAGAAGGTCGAGAATGCCTTGTCCAGTCCAACTTCCTGTTTTGCAAATTAGAAAATGAAAGCAGGAGAGATGGAATGTCTTACCTAGAGTCACACAGATGGCAAGGGGCAGAACCAGCATCTGAGCCCAAGAACTCTGACCCCAACCTAGTGCTCCTCTCTATGCTGTGCTGTCTCTGAAAGTAAGGATGTGGGGATGGGATTAGGAAAGTGCAGATTCATAAGACCTCAGACTTGGAAGCCCCCTTAGAGGTCATCTAGTTTAATTCTTCAATTATGCAGGATTCCCTTGACAGGGGATATGCAAGAACCATCTCAGTCCCTAAAAGCCGATTGTTAAATTTTCAGTGTGAATGTTTATACCTTAACAAATACATGACAAATCAGGACTTGATATTTTGTTTGTTTTGTTGTATTTCTAGAATTAGGAAAATGATAGACATTGTAAACAATGCAGATTAAACTTAAAGGCATGTTATTCCATCTTTTTTTCTTGAGGGGGGAAGACAGGGCAGATGGAGTTAAGTGACTTGCCCAAGGTCACAGGGCTAGTAAAGTTAAGTGTCTGAGGCCGGATTTGAACTCAGGTCCTCCTGGTTCCAGGGCTGGTGCTCTATTCACTGTACCACCTAGCAGCCCCTATTTTTTTTTTTTTTTTAAAGCTAGTCGTTAAACATTACTATTATAGCCCTGCCTGTACTACAACTCTCACCTGTCCTCAGTTTGAACAGCTCCAGTGACGGGGAGTTTGCTTCCTTTGTTTCTGCAATACCAGCACAGGTCCGTCACACAGTAGGCACTTAATAAATGTTTGCCGATTGATTACGAGGTGGTCCATTCCACTGCTGGACAGCTATAGGTGTTAGGTGACTTGGTAAATGACAGTTGAGGCATGACCACAGTCATTCTAGCTCCAAGCTAGATGGCAAAGTGGATGAAGCAGACTGACAAAGTAGAGTGAATCTGGAGTCAAAAGCACCTGAGTTAAAATCCTGATTGAGATGCTAACTAGCTGTTCGACCCTGGGCAAATCACTTAACCTTCCTTAGCCTCAGTTTCCTCATATGTAAAATGGGAAAATCATAGCACTTGCCCCCCAAGGTTGTTGTAAGAAATAAAATGAGATATTTGTAAAGTGCTTCTCGAACCTTTGAGCGCCAGCTATTATGAGCTCATCTATCCTGGCCACTAGTTTATCCCAAGCAATTTGTGGGGTGACCAGAAAACAAGAATGGGTTCACCAACAGTTAGAGTTAGACACGACTGAACAACGACAGCCAAAGTGGCAATAGCATTCATTGGCTTAGGGGTCAGAGTCCCTGTGTCTGACATCATCAGTCTGACATCACCTGGGTGACTCCTGGTAAGAGTCCTTAGTTTCCTCATTTATAAAATGAAGGAATTGACCTCTATGGGTTCTGAGGTTCTATGATCCTATGAATGATCCAACCACAGAATTTGTTATTTTGGTAGTCAGTGACTCCTTATTCTTGAAAGCCTGCTTCCAGGAGGCAGACCTCTTGGGGCTGCGAGAGAGGGCTCTGAGCTTTTGGTAGGAGTCAGATTAGCCAGTCTCCCAGATCCTTTCCAGCTCCAAGATTCTCTGATCTACTCTGTACAAAGCAAAGTGCTGGCCCTGCTGTGGGCTGTGAGTGACAGGGAAGGGTTAAAGATGAGCAAAACTCAGTTCCTGCCCTCAAAGATAAGTTGTGAGCTTAAATCTTATCTCTTCGAGGAGAGATAAGATACGAAAACCAATAACTACCAAAAGTGGCAGAGTGATAAGGGCTGGGTGCAAAATGTGGAGGAAGAACAGAGGAGAGAGCCAGGAAGGGAGGGACCATAGCCTATAGAAGAGCTCTACAAGGGCTTATGAAAGATTTCCGGTACGCCTTCAGAAAATGGCTAGAAGCAGATGTGTGGAGGCCGGAGACGCTGCTTTCTACGTAGAGGTCAAGCAGACAAGAACTACAAATGGAATGGGAAGGCTAGGGAGAAGAGAGGATGGAAAGCTTCTCTACCTGGATACAACCAAGCTGACCAAGAGATAGTAATGATTTACTCCTGTGCAGTTTCCCCAATATATATTTAGCCACCAGGGGGAGCATGTGAGCAAGTCTAGGAAGCCCGTTTGCAAGAACAGACTTTTGGCCACCCACACTTGGGGGTGACCGCCGAGGAAAAGGCCTCCGGTTCCAGCCGATGGGGCTGCTAGTTCTCCCTCCCCCTGGGGCTAGGTTTTGCATTAAGTCTCTCAGCTTAAAGGGGATGTCTGGATTCTGGTCTAGGGGAATCTCTACGCTCTTGGTCACCTCTGGGTTCACGTGCAACGCTCAAGGAACGTATGGAACCTCAGGTGCTCGCGGTCACTTTTGGGTTCCATCCTCAGCTTACCTTCTGGCTGGACGAATACAGCTCCCAACACTGGAAGGAAATACTGCTTTTCTCTTTCAAGATATGCATATAATGACCAAATAGGATCAACATTAATGTCTGTAAGATTTATAGAAGCATTTTTATGACATCTAGGACTAATTAGAAAAACCCAAGCTCCCTGCCCTGTGTGTGTGTGTGTGTGTGTGTGTGTGTGTGTGTGTGTGTGTGTGACTAACTGCAAGAGAGTCTGCTTCTCCCTGGAGGGTGATAGAGAAGGGGCAGGAAGAAGCTGTTAGCTGAGCTGAGGTCTGTCACTGCTCTCCGGGCTGCAAGTCACTGTCTGGGACCGCTTTGGTTTGTGATTAGTCAGCAAAATACTTTCAATCCTGTCTGTAGCTCTCGCTACAGATGGTCCTGGACACAGTTCTGCCAGCATTGGCATCACCCTCTGTCAGATCTGCATGGATTCTCTTACTGCTACGCTGATTGGCTTCTCCTGAACAGCCTTCTTCCTCCAGCCACCTGCAAACACTTCTCCTTTTATAACGGTAATAGCTAACAATTCTACAGCGCCTTAAGGTCTGGTCTCTTTGTCACTCCTTCTTAGAATTGCATCTTGAGGGCCAAGAACAAGACCACAGGGATTTGGAGGATCCTGGGTAAACCACCCAACCAGAGATTGGTACCTGGGTCCCCAGAGTTTCCTTAGCAGTACCTTTGTGGGTGAGACTAAACCCTTATTACATATTATTTCTTTTTTAAAAATTAATTTATTTTCTTGTTTACATCACTCATTTCCATGAGATTTTGAGTTACAAATTTTCTCCCCATCTTTCCCCGACCCACCACCCCAAAACAGCAATCCCACTGTATAGCCCCTCCCCCAATCTGCTCTTTCCTATGTGCTCCCCCATTGCCCCTCTGACTTTGAGGTAGGACAGGATTGGTCTCCCTACCCCACTGCCTGTATATCTTAATTCACAGTTGCATGTAGTTAATAATAATAACAATAATATATACATACATATATATTTTTAACATTTAATTATAGAACTTTAGATTCTAGATTCTTTCCCTTCCTCACTCATCACCCACCCCTACTGGAAGGACAAGCAATTCAATACAGGCTGTACATGTGTAATTATGCTGACCCTCTCCACAGTGGACATATTGTGAGAGACTGATTATATGTCCCTCCTTCCTATCCCACCCCCCCTTGTTCTATTCTCTACTCTGTCCCTGTCCCTTTACAGAAGTGTGTACTTCCAGCAACCCTTCCCCCCACCTTGCCCT
>JAQQSV010017401.1:0-11616 GCA_028646515.1 Pseudochirops corinnae
GGGGGCAATGAATAGAACACCAGCCCTGGAGTCAGGAGGAACTGAGTTCAAATCCTGCCTCAGACACTTAACACAAAAACTAGCTGTGTGACCTTGGGCAAGTCACTTAACCCCAATTACCCTCCAAAAATTAAAAAAAAAAAATATATATATATATATATATCTTTATACAACATCATTTTTGGCATCTATTCATATAAATGTTATTTTTGTTAATTTTATTTATATTATTTATTATTTTTATAGGTTTCCCTATGTTGAATCATCCCTGCATTTCTAATATAAATGCAACCTGATAATATTAAATAATTTTAAGTATACTGCTATCAACTTTTCTCTCATAATTTAATAAATTCATTATTTTTGCTTCAAATAAAATAAAATATAACAAAAATGAATAATAGGTAGATGACAGCCAAATAAAAAGTTAAGAGAATAGCTGCCCATTAACAATTAAAATCACTTTTCCTAGATATATTGTATTCTTGGGTTCTAAAAGAACTTGACTATTTTGTCATTGAATCAGTTGGCAACATTTGAATGTTGTCAGAGGACCTGAGTTCAAATGCTACTTCTAATATTTAGTATCTGTTTGACTTCAGGCTCAGTTTGCTGGACATTACAATTGGATGATCAGATTAAAACAAACGGCCTCTAAAGTACCTTCCCACTCTCTATGTAAAGTCAGTCAATCAACATGCATTTATTAAAATCTCCTAGGTGTCGGGAACTGTGCTTGATGCTGAGGATACAAATACAAAGAACAAAATAATCCCTACTTTGAATGAGTAATTGAAATTAAATTCTACCTACCTTAAATTCTATTGAGAACTTACTGTATGTGTGAACATGTTTACATATATGTACATGAAGTGCAATATCAATTATATTTCATGCATATATATACACAGAGACATATAAACCTATTGCACATGGACATATATTACAATATAAAGATAACATACAAATATGAGAAACTAAAAATAATACAAGAAGCTTAAATAAATTTGAGACAGTCAGATGTAAAGTTGTTGAAGAGAAGACACTAGCTTTTGGGGGATTGAGAAAGGCCTTCTGTAGAAGAAGGTGATTAAGTTGCATCTTGAAATATGAGTTTTATGAGGTAGAGTTGAAGAGGAGGTTCATCCTAGGAATGAGGTATGTCCATTGTGAAGGAACAAAAATGTGAGATGGAATATAGTATGCAAAGAACAAAAAAAAAGCCCATTTGACTGGATCATAGTATGTGGGAAGGGGATTAATGAATAATAAGGCTAGAAAGATATATTTGGGCCAGTTTGTAAAGGGCATCAATTAAAAAATGAAAAAAAACCCCATCAATTTAAGAAAGATCATCAGATTTAGAAATTAAGAGCTTATTTGAAAGATGAAGTAAGAAGTCACATTGCAGAGGATTGAGGAGAAAGTAAGGGGTAATACATATTGACAGCTTTTATCTAGTTAAGAAAAGAACAAGAGAAATGACAATAGCTTGAGGATAAGTTAGGGTCTAATCATGTAGTTGATTGTAAAGATGAACAAAACATGGATGTATCTAAAAGCTGTAGGAAATAATAGGGAGAAATTGAAGATTAGAGAGGAGGGATGACAGTGGAAGCAATCTGCTGGAGAAAACTAGTTGGGAAATTATTACGGGCACATGGAGAAGGGTTGTCATTGATAAGGAAAAGGGCTACCTGACAACGAATGTAGAAAAAGAAGAGTAGGAGATAGTGGGAAGGGGTTTTCTACTGTGAGATCCAGTGATTCTGTACTCATTAGAGTCACCCACACCAATCCTTTGTTCTGCTCATTCACCTGAGTATGGTTATATTCAAGTTAAAACAGCCCTTTTCCCATTATCTGGTTCCCCTAAGTACTCATACAGAAATTCTAGTGCAATTTTATGGACAATCACTTTAACTGTTAGCAGTAGTTCCATCCTCCAGGGCCAGAAAGCCATAGAGGAATTTCTTATGAAAGATGCTTCCTATACTGCCTTCTCCCTAGATACTCTGTAATTCCTAGTGTCCCTATGATACTGACATCCTTCAAAAGATGAAGATTTGTCACTGCTGAGGATATTAAAAGGAAATTGTAACACTGACAGTAGCTCCCAAAGGGGACTTTCAATTATGTTTTGAGCAATTGAGAGCTTATTATAATGTGTTCTTCATCCCAAAGTGATTAATTTGAAGATGACTGCATTAATCTGAACATATACATTTTAATATAAAACTAATAATATTTTAATATTTGTTAACATATCAGTTACATTAATTTCTTATCCCAGAAATGTAAGGAGAGAACAAAACAAAACCTTTAGTTTAAGCTCAAATTAAATTTATCATAAATTCATAATTAAGAAAATAATGAATTGGTGAGGATGTATGGTCCTGGATTAGTGAGTGAGGGTTGCAAGGACTTTTCCGTTTAAGGCTTTACATTTTTAGAGAATGTCAGGTCCTCCTGACTCCACATCTAGTACCCCTTCTAGATGACCAGCAAGTAACCTTCCCACATACTATAATGCAATCAAATGGGCTTTCTCTTTGTTCTTCACATACTATACTCCATCTCACATCTTTGTGCCTTTGCAAAGGACATCCTTCATTCCTAGGATGAACTTCCTCTTCACCTCTACTTCATAACATTCATCTTATTTCAAGATGCAACTTAACCATAATTTAAGCATATCATTTATTTTTTCATCAAGGGAAATGCAAAGTTGAATATCACATGACAAGACCACGATCATTTGATTAAAAACATCAGAACCATGATTTAAAAGCAGGACTCCTAAGATCAAATATTCTACACCAAAAACCTTGACAATGGAGACTAGACTTCCATGGAAAAATTTTAAAAGGATGCAGTTGTCTAAACATTAACTGTAATGCTATGTCTCCCCTCACTTGTTCCTTCCTCTTTCTAGAAGGGTCCCCACTCTAGAATGTAAGCTCCTTGAGAGAAGAGATGATTTGATTTGATTTTGTCTTCAGATCTCTTGGACCTGGCACAGTACCTAGAACCTAATTGATCTCAAAATGATTCGAGATTGATTATTTGCACATAAAGCATCTTTTCTTGTCACTTCATTTGCAATGTTATTTGTTCAAATGTCTTTTGAATTGAAGTAATGTGTCTTTTAGTGGGAAAAAATTAAATTCATCGTTGGGTGCTAGCGAACAATGGTTTCAAAGAAGTACCAATCCACAGAAAGCATTTTAATCTAGGGTAGCTTTCTGAATCCCATGTGTTCAAGATTGTCCTGTGTACACAAGGGTCAGTAAAAGGGCCAGCTTATCCAACTTGGTACATGCTTGGTCTTGCCTGTTAAATTATTCTACTAGTATCTAATATCTTGATAATCACAAATTTTTCTCTGTATCACCAATGCTTTTGCAATATTGACTCAGCTTAACTAATGGGAAAATTCCTATCTGGATAGGAATCAAGACACAAGGTACTTTTGATTCTGCAAAATTCTTCATCCATATTACATTCAATGTGTGCATCACAATTTAGGAAGTACATTGACAAGCTAGAATATAGGGGCCAATATGATTAGGGGATATTAGGATTAGCTAAAGGTACCAGAGGTGTCTAGCTTAGTAAATATTTGTAATTTTTGTTGCTGTTATTTTTACTATTATTAACATTATTTTATAGAGCCCTCTCTCTATTACCTACTGGCCCTTTTCTGAAGAGTTATTTGAGAAGGTTTGTTATTTTTTTTAAGTTAACTTTTCCATATATAAATAAATATTCCAGAAACTGAGTTGAAAGAGTGGGTGTGGTGAAGAAGTATGCTCCCCTCCCTCCCACGGTCACCAGAGATCAAATATACATAGCATATTATAGGTTAGAAATAGTTCAACTCTGCTCCCTTTTTTGTTGAACTGCACACATTATATCAAGGACCAGGTTTAAAAGCAGCATTTTATTGCTGATTGTTGCAGTGCAATGTCCCAGAGAGATTTGCAGATATAGCTCACAAAAGCCAAGTTCATTGCTTGGTTAGAGTTGAGGAAAAGGTAGCTTGTGGTGGGGAGGGAGGTAAGGATGCTGGAAACAGTTCCATCTTACTGTCCATTAGTTCAGGCAATGTCCTGAATAGAATGTGCATTTTCAGTCTAATGTGTGCTTTTGGATACTGGTGGGAGCCTCATTACAAAAGAGAGATGGTGGACACAGGTGAGCAATGTCCCTAAATATAGGTAAATGGTATTTCTAGACCAGAAAGAGCCTGTATATCAAAAGTGAATTGTGAGAAGGGCTGGGGACAGAGAAAGGGCATGAAGGGGAGACAAAGAAAGCTCTAAAGAGAAAGATCTGAACATGGAAAAAGTAATTTGTGAAATGAATCCTTACAAGATGGTGAGATACATAGGTTTGTACTCAAAGGATCTGTGATTTTTTCATTTTAAGACATTTTACAATATAAAAACAAGCTCATGGAACTAAGCCTCTATTTCAGTATCAGAAGGGTAGTCCCATCATCTGACATTTAGTTTTGGCCTTCTGTTACCCCAATTCTTTTGCAAGGATAATCAAAGAATCTATTCTAACTTGGAAGCCAAAGCTAAAGACAGACTAAGCAAACTAGAACATTTCTTTTGATTAATTTTGAATATAACAAATTTCCTGCCAAGACTAGTGACTGACCATTTGTCAGAATGATGCAGAACGACTATGCATTTTCTGGATACTCTAAGCACTTTTAGGAAAGGTATTTTACTGAAATACTCAAATGTTTGTCCCTACCTTTGTTTGTAAGAATGTAAGGAATAAAGCCTTTTATTGACTTTTATGCTTAATGAACATACACACGCATGTACACACACACACACACACACACACACACACACACACTGATCCTTTCCTGTGGGTTACTGTGTTCCTTAAAGCAGTGTCTGCATTGCAAAGAAAATGGTAAGAAGGTATGTAGAGAGGGTCTGGGAGTGGATTTGAGTACTTTTGTGGACAGCAGTATGCCTTGGGCTGCAGGTGACCCATAGTCTGCAATCTTTTCCTTTGGCCTCCACATTGGGCTTTTGCAGATTAATGTGGGGGAATCCTACATAAATGTCTTAAATGAATGGTTAGGCTCATCTCTAGTGTCCCCTTAAAAGGGATTTATAGTATTTACTTCTATCAAAGTTATTCAATGTACAAAATAATAAATATTGGATTTAGAACAGTTATTTCCTCCACCCCAAATAAATTTGTAAACGAGAGGGAGAAAGGGAAAGAGAGAGACAGACAGACATAAGGACATATTGACACATACTTAAAACATGAAGCAATAACCCATCCCTCCTATTATGCTCTCCAAAGAGGCAAAGACTCTCGGGACGTTTGTGGGAATGTTGAACATACATTACGTAATTCCTTCGGATATGAACTATCTGAGAAGTCACTCAAAGTCTAGATCTTTAGGCAAGCCAGGAATGCATAGCACATCTTGCTGACGACAATCATCTTCTTCTCTAAGAAAGGTACAATTGCACAAAGTACATCCTGCTGTCAGGAAGCAGTCAAGAATTCCTACCTCTCAAATCTGCATGGTAGTTGCCAGGGCAACTCTCAGGGCCGTAGGAAACATGGTGAGAGTATGAGTTGAGAAGGTATTCATCTGTATTAATAGAAGAAATTCTTCACTAAGAGCTCCTTATGCCAATTAAATCACAAGTACATTAAAAATATACATCACATATCTAAATATCTATATATCTATACGTGTGTGTGTGGATGGATGTATGCACATGCATATACAACCTAGATACATGTGTATAAATTTTATTCAGTTTTCTAGAGTGAAACAAACATTTGTTTCAAATCAAACAGCAATTATAATGGACTCTAGTTTTCTGAGATGGATGTCATAAAGGTATTGACCAAATTGTCTTGTTTAATAAAAATCTAAGATCCATTCCATACTGTTCTTGATTTTATTATCTCATGGCACAGTTGTCAGGAATCAATCTATTTTTTTTAAAGTTAATAATGAATGCAAATATTATGCATTAGAAATATTTTATTCAATTTTGTTAAACATTAAAAATTATTTTTTAATTCAAACGTGTGATTTAACCAACATAGAGAAATATTAGCATGAAAATCCTGAATCTTTTTATTCCTCCACCACTCCCAACACTCAAATATGCACATTATCCACTCAACCAAACTTAAAATTTTAAGAGATTTTGCTGGTGCTCCAAGACATTAAATAACATATCCATGGTCATAAAACTAATATGTGTCAGAGGCAGACCTTAAATCAGGTAGTCTAGCTCATGCTTGATTGGAATCCCCTTATACCATGTCAAACAATTGGTCCTCCAGGTTCAGTTTGAAGACCTCTATGGATCATCTTCAGACTCTCTACTTCCCTAATCAGTCCATTCCACTTTTGGATGATGTTTTGTTGTTGTTGTTTTGTGCACCTGTGTGTGTGTGTGTGTGTGTGTGTATGTGTTTAATTTACTGTTTATAATTAAGTATACTCTACCTCTCCATGAAGTGAATCTTTCTTTGTAAGGAAAAAAAAAAACAAACGATTAAATAGAATCAACTGGCACAGTAATCTAATTTTACAACATATAAAGGGTTCTTTACCCATAGTCTCCCACTTTTCCAACAAAAGGAGATGATAGTCTTCTTGTCGGTGTTCTTCTCCTTCTAGTTCTAGTTCTTCATCTTCATTTTCCTCTTCTTCTTCCTTTTAACTTCTCTAGTAAGTTGCAATCTATTTCTCTGTGACTATCACTACTGCTTTTAGTTCTGTCCTTTAGGCCTTAAAAAACAAATCTAAGCCCTCTTACATGTGACAGCATTTCAGAAACTTGAAAATGGTGATTGTGTCTCTCAATTCTTTCTTCTTCAGGCTAAATGTTACCTTTTCCTTCAATCAGTCTTTGTATAATATGTCTCCAAGTCCACACTGTCATGATCACTTTTTCTGGATTTGTTCCATTTGGCCACTAGTGTACCAAAAATATAGCTTAGTCTGAACAAAATGCCCCCATCCAGGCTTGTGTTGTACTCTGTAATCTCCCTCTTTGGGAGAGGTTGAGAATGGAGAATCATTTGAGTTCAGAAGTTCTATGCTGCAGAAGGGTTCAGACTTCATTAAATGTGGTACCATTATGGTGAGCCCCCAGGAATAGCAAACTGGCAGGCTGCCTAATGGGTTGCAAACCAGCCCAGGTTGGAAACAGAGAAGGTCAAAGCAACTAGGTCCATCCAGAGTAGGGTGAAGGGATAGAGTGACAACTGCATTTCCAGTCTGGGCAATAGAGGGAGACACTCCCAGCCCCCTTACCCCACCAAAAAGTAGTACTCTAGATTTTGTCTGAAACAACATCTGTGGTGGAAATAGTGTCTAGACATTTTTTACTGCTAAGTCTAGATCAGCTTATTTAGCTATCATAGCACACAGTTGACTAATTTTGAGCTAGTTTCCTTAATCCTCTTCTATTGCACCTACAAGTGTGTGCACACACACATGCAGACACAAGTCTATTATGCATCTCTTAGTTTTTGGAACCTAAATATAGGACTTTCTGGCCTTTGAAAAACTTGCAACTAAGGTAGAAACAAGCCCCTCATACCTTATTTTAATCCAATATTTTCTTTATGCTTCATTACTACATGGGCATCTTTGACCATTTTTTTGTTGTTGTTGAAGATCAAGTCCTGATTAAGGCTGTTTTTCAAATATTGTCTCTAAAATAATGAAAAGCAGGTGGAAGGCAAATGCTGAGTCTGTAGGAAATACATAGATAAATCACTGGCTTCTGTGAAGTATCCTCTAGGGCTCTTTAAGGGATGATTGCCCATGAATGGCCCATTTCTCTAGCATGGTCTGTCGAGCTGGATAAGCTCATGACTATAAGATGTAATTTGGAAGAAGAGAAACAAAGAGAATTCATAAGAGTGGTTTAGTAAAAATGTATTCTATTCCATGCTAATGTCAATATAAATGCAAAATAAAAACCCAGCTGGACTTGAATGTTTTGGAAAGAATCTCTTATTCCTCTTAAAGTCCTCAGAATTGCATTAATCCAGTTGCTGCTAACAAAGGCTTCCCCCACCCCCATATTTTTCTATAGTCATTGTTCATTTTAAATAGTTTTAACAGCTCTGGAAGTATTCATGAATTCAGGTTTCCTCACTCCCCTAATCATGTTGTCGGCTTAAAATTCACTTTTAATTAACCTCTTCACCCAAGGCATAAATCAATAATAAAACTCCAAATGCTTACCATACCAATAGTGATTTTCATTTGGAGGGAAACTGTTGAAAATTAGACATTAGGTTGTCTGAAAAAAAAAAAAGAGTTGAACTGGTGGTGTGGAGTGAAGCAGTACTAACAAGTAAACTGTAATAATGAATGGCCTGGATTGAAGATAGGAAACCCATTTATTCTGGTTCTAGGAAAGATCATGTATTTGGGATGTGCCAGAGAATAATGCCATGTTGGGAAGAGCAATAACCTAGAGAAATGCTGACAAACAGAAAAAGAAGCAAGGTATCATGTGACCATTTAAAAATCCCAGGCTAAAGGATTTACGAAATATTAAAATGAGAACATCTACCCTTTAAGTTTGATCATTTCCAGTGATAGAGAATCAGCTCTCTGATATGGAAAAACACTACACTTTGGGGTAACATTTGAAAGAAAGCTCTTCAGTTGAAAGCAACAATTGGTCTTAATTTTCCCCTCTGGAGGAAGAGAGGAAAAAAAAAGTCTATCTTTTCTACACAACAGACTTTTGAATATTTCCAGATTACTTTATTTCTACTTAGAAATCTCTTCAACAAGCTTAATATGTCAATGCTTCTTAATGATTCATTCCTTCTATAAAATGGTCTTAGAATTGGGGGTTTAGTAGTTCATTGAGTTCAAACTACAAAGGATGGGTGTGATACTTCCCCTGTATTCTTCCCTTCCTGGTTAGACCTCATCAAGAGTTCTACATTCACTTGTGTCTATCATGTTTTAGACAAGAGATTGGCAAGTTGAGAGCATTTAGAGGAGAGGCAACAAGGTTCCTAAAAAGATTCAAAACCATGGTAGACAAAAACCAATTGAGGAGACCGGGAAGACTCAAACTAGAAAAGAAATGATAATTGTCTTCTGGTGGAATGGAATACTGTCATGTGGAAGAATTGTTTGCCTGCCTCTAGAGCTGGAATGTGTGTGTGTGTGTGTGTGTATGTGTGTGTGTGTGTTTGTGTGAGATGGACCCCAATATCATTCAATTAAAGGTTATAGACCCTTTGTCAGAACGGTATTTTTAAAATGTTTAAAATAAAACATAGGATTAGAAAGGAAACCACATACATTGAAAATAAATTAATAATATCTTTTGTCTGTTTAAAGTTCATATAACCCTGGTTAAGCATTCTTGTTCCAGAGGAATAGTTATAGAGAACTATAACCAATGAGTTGAAGTTGTAGAGAGACTAAGTTCAGGTTAATAAAAGGGAAAATTTCCTAACAATTAATTTGAACTACAAAAGTGGCATGGGCTCCCTCAGGACGCAGTGAGCTCCTTATTAGTGGAAATCTTCACCTGGAGGCTGGGTAACTACTTGTCAGGATGCTATGGAGGAGATTTCTGCTCAAGTGCAGGCTGGAATAGGTGACTTCTGTGATGGTTTCCTACCCTAAGGTTTTATGATTCTTATATGGTCTGACTACTGGAGAATATAGAACAATTCTATGTAATGTCACACAGATTTTTTAAATATATGCCATAATATTGATTTTGTTAGAACTTGCAGTTCATTAGAACTCATAAGTCTTTTTACATGGACTATTTGATTTAATTCAATTTAGCAAATATTTAAATACCTACCAAATGGAAGTAACTGGTTTCTCAAGGGACTTAGTCAAATCTGTCCTACATTGTTATAGTGCAATTGATTGTTTGAATCTGCAAGATTTTCTTTATTCCATTTTATTGGTTTCAGGTTGTCAAGGTATTCTTGAACCTTCACTCTGTCACCTTTCATAATAACTGATCTCCCTAGTTTTGAGTTATTCACAAATTTGACAAGCATAGATTCGAGTCTTCTATGATTCCACGACAAATTGATGTAGCATATTCGACTGTGGTAGATAGCCCACAAAGAAAAACAATAATAACCAAAAAAAAATTGAACACAACATTCTCCAATTTTTGCCAATGAAAGTCAAAGCACTTGTCTTTGTTTCTCTGATTTTTTTGGCAAAAGAAGAAAGAATTGGAGAATTTTAACTTTTCCTTCCTTTGCCTTTGGATATGAAATTATTGGAATGTTTATACAATTGACATTCCCTTGATGGCTGATTGTTGGCTTCAGTAATATGTAGATGAGAGCCACTAATCTGTAAAAAAAAACTCCATTTGAAGATGAGACGTGTTGCTGTTATATATGAGAACTCTGCAGGTCGATCAATTTTGGCTTTGGCAGCTTCATTATGAGAAGTGCTAATTTGGGTAACGTTTGGAAGTACTCCCAGGGTGAAGTGCACCTTTCCAAGGGGTAAATATCAATAATCTGCCCTTGGGGTTGCCCACTGAAATATTAAAATGTTTTGCTCTCTAGGTGGAAATTCATCATTTTCAATGGGAAAATGTTGGGACCATAAGTAAAATGAATAAAATAGACTCCCTTCATTGTGCTCCTGCTAAGGAAAAATATCTCTTAATGAGCTGACCTTAAAATACTGCTTCATCTATTTCTCAAACCAGACTACCCCCCTCAAATAATAATTAATGCTAATTGAATAAATAATTAGGAGCCATCCTCAATTTTAATTAGACTCATAGATACTAGAATCAGGCTGTTTGGGATAGAAATAGCTTGGAGGCTGGAAAACTTTCTTGTAAGACTTTTTAGGAGCATAGGATTTTAAATCAGAAGGAATTCTGGTTCAATGCCCTCATATTACAGATGAGAAAACTGAGATCCAGAAAGTTCTTCAAACAGTCACACAGGTAAAAGTATCAGAGCTAGAATTTAAACTCATGGGTTTTTTTTTAAAATATAAATTTAATTATATTTTGCAAGGTGTAGCTGCCTCTATGTTTACCTCTGACTTCTCTGCTTTCATAATTCTGATTGATATTTTTTTCTGTCACTCCTTTTTGACAGTTTCTTGTTGTGACTATTTGGTGAGATATATGTAATATAAATTCTGTTGCACACTACCCTACCCTTCAAACTTCCAACAGAAAGAAAGGTCTCAAGAAAAAAAAAATCATAAAATCCATGAAATTCACCTCCCTTCTCAGTCACTGTAGGCTCTTTTGTCATCCCTTCTGAAACCTAGATGTCCAGAAGCCTCTAGTCTATTATTCTATTAACATTTCTTCCTGGCAGTGCTCCATATTCCAAACCTCTCTTTTTTTTTTTTATTTTTTTTTTAAATTTTTTTTTAAATTTTATTATAGTTTGCATCATTCATTTCCACAAGATTTTGAGTTACATATTTTCTCCCCCTCTTCCCCCTACCCACCGCCCCA
This sequence comes from Pseudochirops corinnae, assembly GCA_028646515.1. Classification (NCBI taxonomy): domain Eukaryota; kingdom Metazoa; phylum Chordata; class Mammalia; order Diprotodontia; family Pseudocheiridae; genus Pseudochirops; species Pseudochirops corinnae. Next base: position 11,523 of record JAQQSV010017401.1, read on the forward strand.
AAACAGCCAACCCAGTGTGTCCCCCCTCCCCCAGTCTATTCTCTCCTATGTCACTTCTCAGTAGGGCAGGATGGATCTCCCGACCACAGTGCCT
>JAQQSV010017402.1:0-11615 GCA_028646515.1 Pseudochirops corinnae
ATATATACATTCCCATATGTCTATATATGAGGGTGTGTGTGTGTGTGTGTATATATATATATATATATATATATACACATATATATGCATATGAATACATATCTGACTCTGTGTATATATGTGTACATAGACAGAGGGCACAGGATCAATTGAATAGGAAGGGATGATATTTTATTTTTTTTATTTTTTTATTTTTTTGCTTTTTGGAGGGAAATTGGGATTAAGTGACTTGCCCAAAGTCACAAGCCTAGTAAATGTTAAGTGTCTGAGGCCGGATTTGAATTCAGGTCCTCCTGACTCCAGGGCCAGTGCTCTATTCACTGCACTACATAGCCACCCTAGGGATGACATTTTAAAAGGTGAAATTGAAAGGTGAAATTGAGCTGCCCTAGGGATGATATTTTAAAAGGTGAAATTGAGAAGAATAGAATGAGAGGAGACAGAGAGAGATATAATGGGGTTAATCATCACATATAGACCAGGCAAGAGATAACTGTTACAATGGAGGGGAAGAACAGGAAGGCAAAAAGGGAATGAGTCAACTTTACTCTCATTGAATTTGGCTTAGGGAAGGAAGGACATACACTCTAAGTTGGGTATCTTGCCATACAGGAGAGTAGGGGAGATGGGGATAATAGAAGAGATGAGGAAGTAGAGGGCAGGGTGGGGTGGGAGGGGTGTTAGAAGTACACACTTCTGTAAAGGGACAGGGACAAAGTAGAGAATAGAACAAGGAGGGGTGGAATAGGAAGGAGGGAAATATAGTCAGTCTTTCACAACATGTCCATTGTGGAGATGTTCTGCGTAATTACACATGTACAGCCTGTATTGAATTGCTTGTCTTTCCAGTGGGTTTGGGTGACAAGGGAGGAAGGGAAAAAATCTAGAATTTAAAGTTCTACTATCAAATGTTTAAAAAAAATATGTAAATAATAATAATAATAATTGTCATTATTATTACTAATAATAATAGTCATTATTGTTATTATTATTATTATTAATTACGCGTAACTGGGAATTAAGATATATAGGCATTGAGGTAGGGAGATCTTTCTTGCCCTACTGGAAAGACAGAGGGGTGATGGCAGAGGACATAGGAGAGAACAGATTGAGGGAGGGGATATACAGTGGGATCACTGTTTTGGGGTGGTGGGTAGGGGAAAGATGGAGAGAAAATTTGTAACTCAAAATCTCATGGAAATGAATGATATAAACTAAAAATAAACAAAAGTTAATTTAAAAAATAAATAAATATCTTGTTCTACAGTTCATTTCATAAGCATAATAAATGTATTTTGTAGTTGAATAAATTATGGATATGAATTTATCTTCTGTAAAATCACTGAAAGCACTTTTGATAAAATTCCAGTAGCAGACAGCAGGAATCATACGGAATTCATACCAATCCCACATAACCTTGATCTCCTCTGATAAGCCTGTGTGTTTTGAAAGCCATGCAGTTTGGAGAGTATTTGTCAGGGCAATACCTAACAAAGCATTATTCTTAAGTTTTCCTGGCTCAACATTATATCTAGGTGATTGTGGTCAACAGTTTGGTCTGTAATAATGGGTGGATTTGAGTATAGTTTATTAAGCTTTAAGGGTTATTTTTATGTTTGTATTTGTAGAATAAGGTTTGTATTATATTTCTGATGTATTATTATATTTAAGATTCCATATCTTAATACTTATGTTACATATTACCAGCAAACCTTACACTTTGTCATTAAAAAGTCCAAGCCTGGGGTAGCTAGGTGGTGCAGGGAATAGAGTACTGGCCCTGGAGTCAAAAGAACCTGAGTTCAAATCCAGCCTCAGACACACTTAACACTAGCCTTGTGACCTTGGGTAAGTCACTTAACCCCAATTGCCCTGCCTTCCCCAATCCAAAAAAAGCAAAAAATAAATGAATAAATAATTATATTTTTAAAAGCCAAGTCAACATTTGAAAACATAAAAAATATTTTAAATATATATACTCTACATTTTTAATTTGTAAATTCATGAAAATGTTTTAATTGTGACTTCATCAATGTGACCCAAAGAAAAAAGAATGCTCTAACTTTGTATATTGATCATAAAAAGTACTTCATAAAAAACAATTTTTGAAAAGTTACTCAAAGCATTTTTTTTTTTACATTTTTCTAATTTTACAATTGAAGAGATAGAGGGATATTGTGGCAATGGAAAAGAAAAGATTTAGAAAAAAAAATTCCCAAATAAAAGAAACATACAATTTGCCCATATATAAAGTTCATAAAAATGGAGATTGTCACAAATTTAACTGATAAGCAATAATATTATTTAAAGAAAATGATCTTATAGTAATGAATGGTTGATCTATGAACCTGAAAATCCTATTAAAAAAAAACAACCTTTGTCTTTTACGGAGAGAATAAGGTATCTGATAATTAACAGATTAATTAAATTCATGCTATATTTACAATGGAGGGCTTTGTGGGGATTTTTTTGGATAGCACTCCAAATTTAATTGCTGTATGAAATAAGCAATTTGTAAATGGAATAATATTTTTAAATGAAATGCGTAGTTGGAGAATGCATGATTATCAGGGTGACAAGCTGACAGATTTCATACATCTGAGGTCATAGCTGATTTAATCAGCTGATCATTCACAAGGGCTTATCTATATGAACAAGTTCAATTCAGGCAATCAGATTCTTGCCTTATACACACCTTGATTTTTATTTTAAGACTATTAGCACTTCACAAGATCTTAAAACTTTAGGCCTTAAACTAAAATCACATATAAAAAGAATCAATTTTGGACAGAGAGAGAGGGTTAATTGTTATTACTCCAATTTCTAAATAATCTTCTTGTTATAACTGTTAACAGGCACATTTTCATGTTAAAAAGAAAGTATTTGAATTTCTAAAAATTATAGAAGGAATCTAAAGACCTTGGTAGAAAAAAAAGAATTTTATTTCTTATAAAAGAGATTAGTTAAATGAAAATGGAAAACATTCAGGAAATCAGTGGAAATTTTAATCTTTTATAAGATTGCCATGATTATATATTCATTCAAATGATAATAGAAACTAACATTACCAAATGGGGAAAAAAAAAAAAATCTTTAGAGCAATTTTGTTAGTAATTCCTAAAGGTTTGGCTGTATGAACCACATGGCCATTCAATAGTCTTTGTAATGAAAGTAAATACAGATGCTAACCAGCTGGACTTAACTTATAGTATGCATAATAATTACACACTTAATAAATGGTTTTATTACAATTTTTACTTTTGTAACTAGATTTTTTAATGCATAGCCATATTCTGGATATCATCAATAATAGCTTGCATGAGCAAGGTTAAGTCATTGATACATATGAGCTACATTTTGTTTAACCATTTAAAGCAGTTCAGCACAAAAGAAACATTCATAATGATATGTCATGTTTCATTCGTTGCTGTAACAAGTCATTCAAAAATGAATGGGTTGGGATATTTATATGAAATGAAGTCCATTTCTTGGTTAGCTACATAACTTTTTTTTTAAGCTAAACCTTTTTAGCAATCCTTAGGAACTACCTAAAGTTGTGGAGTTAATTTTTTTTTTCCAAATTTGGCAAAGAAATTATAACTACTTTCAGAATACTGAGAATTTAAAGTCACCACAAAACATCCATAAAATTTGAACTGTATAAGAAAAAAAATATTTTCCTATTCCAAAGCAAATATGAAGTCACTAAGTTATTTTATGTTTTTTATTCTTTCCTATTCAAAAAGAATGTCCATAAGATAAACAGCTTTTCTTCTAGATTATAGGCAGATATGAAGGAAGAAGTATCATTTGTTTAATCAAATTAAAGAATAAATAAAAGAATGTTTTAAATATTTGGGACTCACCTCATACAAATCATTATGAGAAGTGAAGATCATGAAATATTATGCACTTACCTCTGATCTGCGTCCTCTGTTCAAATATGTACATACTGGGCTAAAGGCACCACTCCCACAGACATACAAATGAGTACGGTTGAAAGCCTGTATCACCCGCACAAAGTTTCCACAGCCATGCTGCAAGGATAAATAAAGTGGTAAGTGTGTTTCTCTCTCTCTCTCTGTCTCCCGCCCACCTCTTCTTCTCCCCTCCATCCTCCTCCTTCCCTTTCTCCCTCCTTCTCCATCTGATTTCTTCTGCATTGTGTATTGTGTTTGTAACATCAAGATATAAACAATGAGAAAACATCATGATCTTATAGCCCTTTCCTCCCCCAACCTATCAAAAACATGAAACGCTATATGCTTATTGGACTATTAATAGTCTATAAATCATCATTTAGGATGAACTATTAACAATTCTTCTACATATAAGCAGCAAAGAATAGGTAAAAAAAAAAAAAACCTTCTGATAAAGTATGGCATAAAGGAAAGGACACTGACTCAACTTCAAGTTATAAGACCAGTATTTCAAGTTCTGCTTGACCTCTTAGTCTCTGTACCCTTGGACAAATCAGTTTACTTTCTTGGTCCTTCCTTCAGGGACAAGAAGGTCATCCTAGGTATTATTCAGAGAACTAAGGACTAGAACACTCACTACTATTAGAGGTGGCCTTCCTTCCCTTTCCCCCTAATGCACCCTCCAGCCACTCAAAACCCTTCTAGGGTGTTTGACTGCTTACATAGCTTGGGTAAGATGGGATTCACAAACTATATTCTTTCCTGTGAGATGAAGAACCACCAGGCCTAACTGTCAGTCTTGCACTGCCTCCTAAGGTCTTCCTGGGCATGCCATATATCTTGCCTCTGAGCCCTAAAGATCCCTGGCACTATCATCTGAACTAATGACATAACCTAAGGAATCCAGAGCCATGTCATCTCTGTTACCACCAATCTTTTGGAATTCCAATAAATTCTATTCATCCTGCAGCTGAATTTTCTTTCATGTTTGAGTTCCATGGGAAGAGAGGCAAATCTCCCTTATTCTATTTTGCACATTCTGGCACTTAATAAATTCCATTTTAAATGCTCAGATGAATCTTTGAGGTCACTGATGTACATCCTGACTTCATCAGTTCAGATCATACCCTATGCAAACTTCCCCACTATGTATGATATTTGTCTATATTTTTCCTAAAAATACATTACATTTATGTTCAATATTTCAAGGCACTTTATTCTGACACCTGTTTATAAAGAAACCTACTTAATAAGTGTCTGTTAAATAAATTACACAGAGGCAACCTCAGGCAAAATACTCTAATAGGTTACTCTTCCATCCCACTATCCTTTCTCCACAACTCACACAAAGCAGTCCTCTAACCCCTGCCAAATATCTCCAGGATCTTCCTGAGGTGACCTGCCCCCAATCTAGTACCTGTAAACACCTGCCAGTTTCCCTGTGCAAATCAATTAACATAATAACTGTGTTGAGATGATTGATGTCTAGTAGTGGTGTGAGGCTGCAGACAGTTACATCTGAGATCTAAACGTCTCAATCTTTAGACCTGCAGAAGTCCCAAATTTTACATCTAGGATCATAGTAGATACAGATCTTCATAGCTATATTAATTTCATGATGGTCTGTGCTCAACCATGTTTCAGTCATTTTTTGGCCACAAAAAGCCAAACTTAAGACAAAACCTAAGTTTGCTCCTGCCTTAAAACTGTCTTTTCAGAGCATATTAGCAATTAAAAGTAAAATTTTTTTTAAAAGTTTTTTTCTCCATCTATCATTTCTTCTTGTTTAATCAATGATTCATCTTGACAGTAATTAGTGATTCTTCTTTCTGCAGAGTGATCTTAATACAGATGTTTCTTTTCTAGATTTTTATTATTGAGTAATCAATCACAAACTTTGTAACCAAAGGAATTAAAGCTAGTTCAGACAGATTGTTTTATTTATATTTTGAGACATTTACATTTATATTCAATATTTCAAGGCACTTTATTCTGACACCTGTTTATAAAGACACCTAAAATGTGATTATATAACTGTACACAGTATTTTGTTTCTCAGGAGGAAGTATATATCCAAGCCTGGTATATATAGAATATGTATATATTAGGAATAACTGTGAGCAGTAAGTCCCAAATGTTTATTTTTTTCACCTTCAAGTTCAGTCAGTCTAGGATTCTGTATGTAATAGTTTCCCATAAACCAGGAAATCAATCTACTCCTATTATGCAAGTTATGTCTATTTTGCCGTAAGTCCTGTACACAAATTAACCTTGAAAAAGAAATCACTAGTTAACCATTCTATGCTATTGGTGTTAAAAAAGAAATAAATCAAGAGAATTATTTTGTAATAGAAAGCGAGAAGGGGAGGTGCCTCAGGTCTCATGCCCCAGAGCTACTATTTTCACATGAAAAAATTGAGTGCAGGGCTTCCTGAATATGTGCAGAATTCTGTCATGTATTTTTACTAGTTTCTGATAATAGCGGTAGCTGATATTTGACTACTAAATTTTTGTAAATAACTTTTCTTGCAAATATCCAAGGTCAACCTGGATTTTACAGACCTCCATTATTTTCTGACACTGTGCCCAGTATGCATCACACAATTTAAAAAGTTTTAAAAAGTGCTTACATTTTAAAGTTACCATATGTGCTCCTGGTCCCTTAAGTTTATGTTCTTTAGTGTTGTCTCAATAATTCATTAAATTATTATTTAATACAGAAAAAAAAGACTTATCTACTGGGGGCCTAGCGGAGGAGGGAAAAGCACATAGCCATGGGGCAGCTAGGTGGTGCAGTGAATAGAGCACCAGCCCTGGAGTCAGGAGGAATTGAGTTCAAATTCGGCCTTAAGACACTTGACACACTCACTAGCTGTGTGACCTCGGGCAAGTCATTTAACCCCAATTGGCTTGCCTTCTCTCTTCTGAAAAGCAGATAGCCTGTTAGAGAATAGTCCTCTATGCCTCTGTGCCTCTCAGGGTGAGGAACCTGTGACCTCTAGGCCACATGTGGCCCTCTAGGTCACAAGCACAACCCTTTGACTGAGTCCAAGTTTTACAGAACAAATCCTTTTATTAAGGGAATTTGTCCTGTGAAGTTTGGATTCAGTCAAAGAGCGCACTTGAGGACTGCTGCACAGGTTCCCCACTCCTGCAGCTTGGATACTGTCATAACACTAGAATATTTAGGCAGCTCTGAATTAAGTCTGAATTAAAATTACCACCTTATTTGCAGTAGGAAAAAAAAAAAACTCTACACAGCCGTAGTAACAACCTGTATCATTATTGAAAGTTCTCGTGTCATGAGTTTATGAAGTTTCAGAAAGTTTACCTTTCAATCTATTTGTGACTTAACTATCTCCTTTATATAGATTGCTCAAGAATTCCCTCTCCCAAAATTCCATTCTATTATTTCTGTTTTCTAGAAATCACTGCACCATGATATGCTCCCCAACATCAACTTCTCCATTCTGTTTATGGAACCCCCATTCTTCCAATCACTTATGTTAAAAATATACTTTTGACTCTTCTATCAGTCACTACATATCTAGTCTATTGCCATATCTTTATGATTCTACCTCTGCAAAATCTCTCATTTATCTCATTCACTATTAGAATCACTCATGCATTATTTTGTCCCTTTTCACTTATATTACCACTGCAAGAGCCTCTTAAGGTCTGCTGCATCAGGTCTATTCCTTCTCAAATCCTTTTTTTTGCATTACTACCAAAGTAACATACTTCCAAAATGCATGGGCTTTGATCATGTCATTCCTCGGTAACTATCAATGGCTCTCTACTACCTAATCAATAAAATGTAAGCATCTTATGTTTTTGTTCAAGACCTTCAAATAGTAGAGATGCAACCTGCTTTTCCAGACATATTTCACATCTCTTCTCTTAGAAGGTTCTCTGTTTCAGACAAACTGGAATACCCTCTATCCCACCATTCTTGAATCATTCTCACACATATTGTTTTCAGGTCTTTGTTCATGCCAACCATCATGCTTCAGAGTGACTCTCTCATATTTTTAAGTATTTCCCTTTCTTTAAGGATTAAATCAGGTGCCATGATTTTCATGAAGCCTTTCTCTCCCCAGGTAAAAGTGATTTTTCCCTTCCCAAATTTATCACAATACTTTACTTCAATCTTTCATAATTAGAAAATCTTGTAGATGCATGAGACCTTAGATATAATTTAATCTAATCATTGCTAAACTAAGAATCCCCTTTATACCTTTGGTAATTAATGAAATCTATCTTTCCCTAGAAGATTTCTTTAATGAGGGCAATCTGACCCATCTGAGGGAATCTATTTCACTTTAGCATGTTTTAACTGCTAGGGAGTTTTTCCTTATCAAAATCCATTTTTACACAATTTCTACACACTTGGAAATTTAGTTATTTTGTACTTATCTCACTTGCCTACAATTGTCTCTAAACTGTAAACTTCTCAAGAGATGGATTTGAGCCACATCAATCTTTAATTCTTCCAATACATATCTTAGTATGCATGTAGACACCTAATGAGTTTTAAATTTTTTTATTTAAAGGTCTACTACATGCAACTAGGTAGCAGAGTGGATGGAATGCAAGGCCTGGAATCAGGAAAATTTCTCTTCCCAAGTTCAAATCTAGCCTCAGACACTTATTGGCTATATGACCTTGGGCTAGTCACTTAACCCTGTTTTTCTCAGTTTCCTTATCTGTAAAATGACCTGGAAAAGGAAATGGCAAACCATTCCAGTACTATTGCCAAGAAAACCCCAAAGAGGGTCACAGACAAAACCAAAAAACGACTGAACAACAGTTACATGCTCAGCACTGGGCTTACCTTCCTTAATATAGCAGATCAGGGTGATCGTCATGGGTCCCAGACTTAATACAATTAAACAAAGAAAATAAATCTGATCCAAATTAGAATGTGAATAAAAAAGTGTTTATAGGAATTCAGAGGCAATAGAAACTGCACCAATTGGGTAGGTCAGAGAAAATAGCAGAGTGCTGCTGGCATCTAATTTGCCAACCATAAAGGATAAATATTATTTCAATAGGCATATTCGGAGATTCTTGCATTTGAGACACAGAAAATACTATCAAAAACAACAAATTAACAAATTTTAATTAAAATACTGCTCCATACTTTTCATGCACCATGCTAAGCATACGGGACACAAAGGCAAAAATCAAATGGTCCCTGCCCTTCCACAGCTTACATTAGGATCAGAAAATGAAACATGTACACCTACAAGCACATGTTGTTCAGCCATTCAATCATGTCCTACTGTTCATGATCCCATGGACCCTACTGTGTTTTCTTGGCACTAAAGACACTAACTAGAGGGTTTGCCATTTCTTCCTCCAGTGGATTAGGGCAAACAGAGGTTTAGTGACTTGCCCACCATCATACAACTAGTGAATGTCTGAGGCTGGATTTCAACTCAGGTCTTACTGAATCCAGGCCCAGCACTCTTCACTGAGCTACCTGGATGACTGCTGGCCACCCATCTGCCTCCTACTTCTACAAGCAGATACAGATGTATAATTACATATGCAACATGATTAACAAATAAAAAGTAAAGGAGGTGAGGAGAGTAATTAGGAGCTGTGGACATAGCAGAAAAGGCCTTGTGTAGAAGTTGGTGTTGAAAGGGAAAAAATAAAATGCTCTATAGAGTTTAAAGGAAGAGAATAGGAACTGAGTTTGCAGTTTTGTAGACAAAGGGAATTCTAATATGAGGAATATCCATCTACCAATGTAGGTCAAGACTTTCTTTTTCATTTAGAGTCTCAAAGAGTTGCCGAGGACACTGAGATGATAAGTACCTAGTCTAAGCTCATATTCCATGTATGTATCAGAGGCAGGATTAGGACTCATGGTTTCCTGGTTCTGTGGTCAGACTCCTCTGCACCACTCAACTCTGTCTCTCAAAAAGTAAAACACTATATAAATTTCAGAATTTATTACTATCGTCATCATTATTATTATTAATGAGAAGCAGTACATGAGATAAAAGGATTTTGAGTTGGAAGATAACCTTAGAAAGATTTTTTTTTCCCAATCACTTCATTTTATAGAAGAGGAGACTGAAGATCAAAGAGATGACACCCCCACCCCACTCCCCTGCAAACTCAGAAAGCCAGATGGGAGCAGAGCCAGGCCTTCTGATGCCAAACTCTCTCTGTTACATTAGGCTGTTGTATCAGATGAGTATGTGAAATGGGGACTGCTAGTGAGAGTTTTGTTATGGGGAATGATGGAAGAAGACAAGTTAGTTACCTCTTACATTGAGCAGAAACTGGTCTTCTTATAGGTTCTGTTCATTGGAACCAAAGGAACTTACAGTACAGTGGGGTTGATAAAACATGAATCAGTAATGAAGTCGAAAATAAAGTACATAATTAAGTGCTAAGCTGGGTAGAACAGACTTTCTGTCTGGCTAAAGTGTAACTTAAAGTGCTGCTTATCTTAAAGCCTGACCAAAAATGTCAACATCTATTTGATCATCCCAATTGGAAACAACAGTGGGCAACAGATTGAGTTCTTTCTTCTGCTTAGAGCCAGCATATTGCTTGCTTTATATACTGATGTGCTACCCTTTTGTTGTTGGTTAGTTGCTTTCAGTCAGATCTAACTCTTTGTTACTCCATGTGGGGTTTTCTTGGCAAAGATACTGGAGTGGTTTCTCATTTCCTTCTCCAGCTCATTTTACAGATGAGGTAACTAAAACAAACAGGGTTAAGTCACGTGCCCAGGGTCACACAGATAGTAAGTGCCTGAGGCCAGATTTGAACTCAGAATGAGTCTGACTCCAGGCCTGGCACTCTATCCGTTGTGCTACCTAGCTGCCCCTAAGTGTTGCCCCTAGTGTCCTTTTACTGTTACCCTTGCCTCCCATGCCATGCTTCCATGTCTCCAGTTAAACCACTTTGCCTTCTTTTTAACATGCCAGATACAGACCTATTGCTTCACCTTGAATAGCTAGTCTTGTCCTTTTGTGAAGCCCCCTTTAAGTTTCTGGAGAATGGTCACTGCACTGGATTGGAATACCAAGGCACTATTACAGTACTTTAATTTGAAAGTAAGTATGTACTTAAGAAGTGTTGATTCTCCCTGAACTGTATGGATCTAAAAATTGTTCTCTGTCATTTTTATCTTAAGATTTAGAAGATTCAATTAGATTAGGCTTTTAAAGGTGACAGTATTTTGCACTGAAATAACATTGTTGATCCCATAATGTCTAAGTAGCAGCCATACAATTGAGAAGATGGTGGCATTCACTTAGTCCAATCCATACCTGAACAGAAGGCCTGAATATCATGCCCAACAAGTGGCTGTCCTCCTATATAAAGGCCTTCAAAGACGGGGAGCTCACTCCTTCCAACAATAACACATTCCCCTTTGCAAAAATCCTAATGATTGAGACTACTTTCCTCATGTTGAGAGAAAATCTAGATCTCCTTAACTGTTAAGCATTCTTTTTCTACTACATTCCCAGTTATATCTACCCTCCTCCTAGTAGCAAAGGGATGAAGAGAGAGGCTTTATAACTACTTGTTATGGGAATCTAAAGATCTTCCCTGCCCCTAGGCCCTTTGCTAAAGTGGCTACATGACTCTGAGGACCCTTGGATATTTGAAAGTATACTCTGTTCCCTAATAGGCTGAATGTGGTCACGTGGAGCCTGTGGCGCC
>JAQQSV010017403.1:0-11615 GCA_028646515.1 Pseudochirops corinnae
ATCCATCCTGCCCTACCAGAAAGTCAGATGGGTGAGGGGGGAAGACATAGGAGAGAATAGATTGGGGGAGAGGGGATACCCTGGCATGGCTATTTTGGGGTGGTGGGTAGGGGAAAGATGGGGAGAAAATTTGTAGCTCAAAATCTCGTGGAAACGAATGATGTAAACTAAAATAAAATTTAAAATAAATAAATAAAGCAGTGGCTCAGCTTTGTGTCAGGAAGAGACCCACGAATGGAGAAGCTTGTGGTATTGTCAAAGGTCATCGCAGCTCAGAGCTGTACCAGTCAGGAACAGTGGAGGGATGCATTAATGGGGAATCCTCAGCTTCTTCCAGTGTTGCAAGTGGCTTCGCCTGATCTGTGCCTCACTGATACCAGTACGGGTGGGTGGCTTAGCCTGTCAGCAGATGCTGTTCTTTATTCAGGGCCCCAGTTTTGCTTGCCACACAAGCTAGATTGTAACCCCAACTCTGGTTCGTAATTAGAATTCATGACGTTTTGGGATCATAGATTTGGATCTTGAAGGTCATGTTGGTCCAGTTCCTTCATTTTACAGATAAGGAAAGAGAAGCCTTAGAAAAGTTGTGACTTGCCTAAAGTAACATAGACAGAGAGAGGCAGAACTGGGATTCAAACCTAAATTCTTTGACTCCAAATCCATTGCTCTTTCTACTATTGACCATAAGGGATGTGGGGCAAAAAGAGCATGTTTGGATATGTGCCAACTCATCATCCCTAGTAACAAAGCAGCTCAAAGATCATGCCCACCTGCTCCCAGTGATAGGTTATCAGTGTTATCTTTGTCTGCGTAAGTAAGGACCTTGTGTGTGTTGAGAGTAGGCCCCACATCTAGAGAGGACTATGGCAAGGGATGTCATATGGCTTAAAGGAAGGCAGAACCTCCAACTCTTTTTCACTTACCTTTCTCCATGGGAGACTTTTGTTCCTTCCAGGAGGGAAAGCAGGATTTGGGGACTGGACCCCACCTCTCTGACTCCCCAGGGAGAAGAGATACTGGGCTTTATATCTATCTTAAATATCATTCATCTGGGGATATCATCACATTCACTCCGATTTCTAATCACTTTGTCTTGTTATTGTTGGGGGGGAAAAGGGGACCACAGCTGTATATCTAAGGCTTGACCCCTTTCCCACAATGCCAATTCCACAATGAACACACATAGTGAGTAGCAAAAACCCATTTATCTGAATCAATAACAAAACAAATCAGAGAAGATATACATAGAAGGATATCAGGCAACACCAAGTGAGGGAACTCTCTCAGTGAGAGTTAAGCAACTCAGCTCAACCAAGAGAGTCCTTGATAGCACCCAATGGGAAGTCACCCAATGTCTCTAGAGTAGCAAGCTGGATATAGGGACATGATGGAGACTGCCAACTCATCTCATCTTTCCAGTCTTTTCCTTCAGTACCATGAAATGGAGTTGGTGTCTTCCACCTTCCCTCTCAAAGCTGAAAGCGAGAAGTATCCAAAGTGATTCAAAGCTTGAAGAGTGTCAGAGGGAATTGGTGGAGCCTGGAGCTCTCTCACACCTCACCCCCTCTGCCCTGCTCCTTGCAGGGCAAGGTATTCATCTCCACCCACAAGGAGAGAGTCCCATGCCCATGGGCTTTGGGACAGGGGTTACATATGTGCAAGAGAGAACATCAGATTATTATGGAAGAGAAATTCCTGTCAGAGCCAGGCTACCCACCGGATACAGAAGTCCTTACATAGATCTGACTCATGGGGAGAATGTAGTATACATACAGTATTTATATTCAGTGACTTATTTTGAGTAGTCTTTCATCAGAAAGAAAATTTATCATTATTTGAGTATGTGATTTAAAAATTAAAGGAGTGCTTTGTCATTTTAAGACAAGGCCACAAAGCAACAAGCCTTTATTAAGTGCCTACCATGTACCAAGCACTGTGCCAAGCAGCCGTAATATAAATACAAGCCAAAAAAACAAACTTTTTTCAAGGAGCTCACATCCTAATGGAGGAAGATAACATGCAAAAGGCTGGGGAGCATTGAAATCTGCAGTCAGAAGCACCAGGAGGGGCATGAAGGCTGGCCAGCTGGAGTCTCTCCCCTGGGAGATTCAACACTGGGAGAAGAGGACTGGCATGGTGGATGGATATCCTAGGATGAAGTGAGGAGGCCCCAAGCACTGAGGTAATTTCTGGAGTGAGACTGCAGCAGAGACATGGTGTTAAAATCCAGAAAATCAGAAACACATCCAGGAAGGCAATGCTTTATGAGCCGTTCTAAATTCATTATCATTTGTAATTGGCTAAATTTGGATCTATATATATAGTACTATACTCACACCCATACATGCATGTGCACACCCACACCTACATATAAATGAAGGATATTCAGATTCCCAAAAGTATTAAGGTATTATCATAATGTGGTACTTTATCTCCTTCAAAAAAATCCATTATTTCACTGATGTGGTTTCTCTTACCAGGGACACAGATCCCAACATTCCCATGCTTTAGGAGACATTCTTGATGGACCACTGAAGCCAAGATAGTTCATCACCCGGCATCCAGCCTTCTGGTGACAAGTCTATGCTAACTGATCCAATATGGTCCGCAAACAATTGAAAATGTAGCCTACTTCTGAGCTGATACCAGAAACCTCTCCAACTTGGCAGATAGAACCGGCTCTCCATTGACAGAGCATTCAAAAATCTGAGTCACCTCCTAGCCACAGTGAGGTGTCATAATAGTCCAGGGTTGGGGAACCTGCAGCCTCAAGGCCATGTATGGCCCTCTAGGTCCTCAAGTGTGGCCCTTTGACTGTCAGGGCCATACTTAAGGACCTATAGGGTCACATGTGGCCTTGAAGCTGCAGGTTCCCTACCCCTGTAAAAGGTCTTTAGTAATTAAGGGTCTCCCTAGTGGTATTACAGAAGAAGGATCTCTCTAATCATAATAGGTAATAAAATAAGTTGGTTTTTATTGGTCTTGAACTAATTTTAGTGCTATTGGGCACTGCTGGTGAGAAAAATCTCCTTTGAAAATGGAGACAAGGAACTACTTGAAAATTTGGAAATTTCATCTTAGAGAGTTGCTTAGGATACTCATAAGTTACATGGTTTGCTAGAATCGTATAAGCCAGTATGTGTCAGAGGCAGTACTTGAACCTCAGGTCTTTCTCCTTGGAAGCTGGCCATCCATCCACTTCACCATGCTGCCTGTCAAGATAAGTAGTAGGTAGTAAATTAACCAGTAAGACCAGAGTCCTGCCTCCGCCACATGCTAGCTATGTGACCCTGGGCAAATTGCTCAACCTATCAGCATCCAAGGCAATTCCTTAAAGCTAAGAGGCAGAAGAGATGCCTATCTTATTGGGCAGGAGGTGTTTTCTCACTGGTTCTTCCTCATACCAATGAAATCACAGGTCCAACTAAAAAAAGGAGTAAAATTTTAGAAACCCCAAAATTCTAGTTTGTGCTTTTATGGTATTATTGATTTCAGAGCAAGCATATTCTGTAAATTATTAAGGCATAAATGGATACTGATCAATAAAATTAGACAAATCAGTGAAAGATTAATATTTACAATAGCCTTACATTTCATAATAATTTAAAATAAGCATATAAGTTCCTTTTTAAACAAGAACAAATTGCTGGGCTCCAGAGTTGAAGGCACATTTTTAGTTCCTTGAGTCCTTGCAATGAATAAACTGCTGATTCTGAATGTGATTTCTGCTATTAATAATGTTATAAAATTCACAGAGGAATGACCTGCTTTGAATGTTTTACTCAAACTGAATAAGATTCACATATCTACTCAATTATCACCAATTATAGATTTGATCGAGTTGAATTAATGAAGGACTTATGATAATTAATTATTTCTTGACACATATGAAAATCTCAGATTATTGTCCCATTTATACCAATGAGTAAACAAATTCCCAATGCAGTTGGATGACTTTCCCAAGGACACAGAAACTGGGCTAGGAATATAAACCATGGACACTAATTCTCAGACCCATGTCAAGATTACAAATGATACTGCCTTTTCTAAATTCAGAAATACTGACTTCTACCATGAGTGCTTTTTGATTGACAAGGCAAATGCAACAAAGAGTATTATGTTGGCTTTTCCAGTTACTAATTTCCATTAAAAAATTCTGTCATACATAGATATCAGTCTTACCGCTCCATTGGAAACAAAATCATGCTCGCAAAATCTATTCCCCTTTCTCTGAACATTTATGTTTCATGTAGGCATATAAATAAACAGAAGATAAGTCATAATTTGGAGCCTTGTCAAAACTGGGTCTATGGACTTTATCACTCTCCTCTATATTCTATAATCACTCTCTCCCTCCCCTCCCCCCCCCCCCCCCGTCTTCGACGTGGAAGTGTCCTTTTTGTTTTAGTAACGGAGCAGACAAAAATTTGCTTCCACATCCATTCCACTTATTAAGTTCTAAGTAAGTGATTTGTCTTCATTTCTGTCACCACATGATTAGTTGGTCTTCTTTGCATATGAGAGAGCCAACGCCAGCTGTAGATTTGGATGATTAACCTATCCTTTTTCACTCCACTTTTGACATTCATACTGAATGAAAATGACTCACATCTTCTAAGACTTTGGGGGGAAAGCACTATAACAAATCGAAGTCATGACATCAGTCAGGTTCAAGAATAATGGGAAATTATTCTAAGCTTCATCTAACTAATTTTAGCCCTTCTGAATTGATTGAAAGTTAACCCAATATAGATTCAATATCCAATTCATGAGAATTTCATTAGTGAACAGTATTCTTTCTATGATGAAGGCTACTTTTCTCTAATTCTATGCGTTTTTGTTCTTTTGGGGGATGTCTGAGATCTCAGTTTTCTAGGAGGGGTCATAGTTATTTTAGGAGACTAAAGGAGTTACAGCAGATACAGGAAGACCCCCATTCTCATACTCCTCAGTACTGAGATTTAATCCTTTTTCTATACTACACGTTCCAATTCATTCTAGTTGCCTATTATGTACCAGATACTATGCTGAGGTTACAAAGACAAAAAAAGAAAATAAACAGTCCCTGTCCTCAAGGGGGTTGCATGCTACTGGGGGAAAAACACAGATAAGCAAATATCAAGCATATGCATGGACGAGACAGGGAAGTTTTGTGCTGACTACTGGGCATTGATGTAGACAGATATTCATAGTAAGGACAGGAATGTCAGCTAGATAGTTTGAGAACCATTGCTTTGCCTCCTTCCTTAACTTTTATTTTGAATCAAATTTATTTGCATGCTAAAACCATAGAGAATCTTGGTA
This sequence comes from Pseudochirops corinnae, assembly GCA_028646515.1. NCBI lineage: Eukaryota > Metazoa > Chordata > Mammalia > Diprotodontia > Pseudocheiridae > Pseudochirops > Pseudochirops corinnae. Next base: position 5,305 of record JAQQSV010017403.1, read on the forward strand.
ATTTCTAACCCTGTTGGATAGCTGTCCACAAAGGACGATATTCTCTTCTTCAGACATAGAAACCAAGAAGAACAGACTTAATTTTAGCTTGTGGATACTTTGCTTGAGTCCCGTAAGCTGCATGTGCTCCGGCCATGATTAAGTGCTGTCAGCCTGTCCTTGTCAGAGAAAGACTTCAAGGTACCACACCCAAGTAAGTGAGTTAAAAGGGCTGGCAGGTGGCCCTGAAGAGATGAGGGCCAGAAGATGGTTCCAGAAGGGATCATGACACTAGTCAGAGTGACAGGCTCAGAAAAGAGCAGAGGATCACAGGGGATAGTGAGTAGCAAAGAGTAACACAAGTACAACACCCAGGGAAGGAGCATCAGAAAAGTAACATACTGGCTCAGTCCCAGAGAGAGCAGGAAGAGGACATAAATAGACAATATCATTGCTCTCCAAATCAGAGTTGTCCATCCACATATATGTCGTGCCCACATATGTTCCCTACATGTATAACCTTCTTTGTCTGTTTCTGGCTTATCCTTTTTGATCCCTATGTGGGCTCATGGTTCCGACTGATAGTGTGCATATTTGTGGGATACTGTTCCACAAATTTATTGGAGGTAATATTCTGTTGCTGCTTTTCTTACATTATTGTTTCATTACGTGTCTTTTCCTTGAATCATGCCCTCTGACTAAATAATAATAATAGTAATAATAATAATAATAAAACACCTTAATAGGGCCTCATGGGCTATGGTATTGAGTAGATATGAGCCCACCAAGTATATCAAACCTTGGGTAACTATTCTGATGGACCCATTTTGAGGGGGTAGATGCCCCAAGTGCTACATATGCAAAACAAATACAGAGTATTAGTTTAAGGAGGTAAGAAGTGAAGAAAGGTCTCTAGTAGGAGGTAGCACTTTAGTTGAACTTTAAAAGTCCCTAGGAGTTCCTAGAGGTAAAGGTGAGGAGGGAGGACAGTTTAGCAACCAGAGACAACTTGTGTAAAGGAGGGAGATTAGATGTTGGATAAGAGCAAGTAAACCTGTTTGGCTACAAATAGAGTACGTTAGGGGAATAATGTGAAATCAGCCTGGAAAGATAGCTTAGAGTCAGATTGTGAAAGGTTTTGAAAACCGAACAGAATTTATATGTTAGTCTAGAGACAATTGGGAGCCATAGTAGCATCCTGAGCAGAGGAGGGAGGAGGTCATATCTTTTCTTTACATACACCATTTTGGCAGCTGCATGAAGCATAGATTGTAGAATGTAGAGGGAAGAGATAGATCATAGGGAGACAAATTAAGAGGCTATTGAAATACTCTAGGTGTGGGTGATGGGCATGTGATAATGGTTTTAGAAGCTCTTGACCTTACACTGAGCTGATACATTGTATTATATCATAGGCAATTATCAGGGATTATAGGAATCATCAGAAATGAACATTTTTTTTTTTTTTTTTTGCTTTTTGGAGGGGGGAAAGTAGGACAATTGGGGTTAAGTGACTTGTGCAAGATCATACAGCTAGTTTTTTTTGTGTTAAGTGTCTGAGGTCAGATTTGAACTCAAGTCTTCCTGACTCCAAGGCTGGTGCTCTATTCACTACACCACCTAGCTGCCCCCAAAAATAATAAGATCCTGGAAAAAACCTGAAATTTGATAGAAAAATGTGAATACTTTCTATATGAAATAATTCTAAAAATATATTGTTACATAGACTATCCCTGGACTCATTTTGAAAGGGCTGTAGTTTGTCTGTGACATCCTCCCAACTCCCTTTCTCTGCACCTATGTGCTTGGGCTGCCTCAAGTTAAAATTGAATACTTCTTGTAACCATAGTTGTGTTTGCCACTGTATCGCTGAATTGTATTCACTCTGTATCCATATTTTTATTTTGCTTTATGCTACTCCTTTGAAGATGTTCCTCATCTTCCCTACTGGACTAATAGCTTCTTAAAAGTGGTGCAAGACTTTATTCACATCTTTCCCCCTCAACCACTATCATAGTATCTCACATGTAAGTAATTTTAATAAATTTAATAAATTTTTATTGACTTAAATTGAAATTATCATTATTTAATAGTTCAACATAGTCGAACTTCAAAAAATGTATAGTTTTACCAAGCACCAGAAGATCAAATGAAACAATAATGATAATAGTTAGCATTTATCTAGTTCTTTAAGGTTTTACAAAGGACTACACAAATAACGATCTCATTTGATCCTCGTAATAGCCCTGGTAGGTAGGTAATATTATTATCCCTATTTTAGAATTGAGTTGACTGAGGCTAGCAGAAGTTAAGTGACTTGCCCAGGGTCACACAGCTAGTGAGTGTCTAAGATTAGGTTTCAACTCAAGTCTTCCTGATTCCAGGTCAAAGGCTTTGTCCATTTACTAGCAAGCTTTCTTACTAAGGTGGAAATAATGCATGTAGAGAACTTTGCAAGCTTTAAAGTATTCTATAAATGTGAGTTATTAAAGTTAACACAGAAAAGCTTTGGAAAAGATTTTTTTAAGTGTGCTTACAAGAAAATGTTTGACAGTGTGGAACCAACATGACATAAATATGACACCAAGTTAAAAGTCTGAACAGAAACATTTCGTATTTTTTTAATAGAGGCGATAAAAAGAGACACCTGGATAAAAAGAGACTCATCTTCCTGAGTTCAAATGTAGCCTTAGACATTTACTAATTATGTGACTTTGTGCAAGTCACTTAACCCTGTTTGTCTCAGTTTCCTCATCTGTAAAATGAGCAGGAAAAGGAAATGGCAAACCACTCCAGTATCTTTGCCAAGGAAACCCAAAAAATGGTCACAGAGTCAGACATGACTGAAAATGACTAAACAACAACAATATGATAGATCCTGTTAGAAATGCCCTTTGTAGTTTCTTTAACAGCTTCCCTATTGTGTATAGTTATTCAAATGAGATCATGTATATTAAGTGCTTTGCCAAGTTTAAAGGCACTTTATTATTAAAAAAAAAAGTTCATTATTATCATTATCATTCTTGTTCTAATTTTGTATTCAGTGGAATTCATGTAGAAATAACCTTGGGACATTTTACTGTTATTCTTTTATACTTAATGTTCAGTAGACTCTTGTACAGGGAAGGGATAGTCAAATAATTACTTTTTAATTAACTTTTTAAAAGTACTGGGACGTGAGGTGATTTTCACATCTTCAGGACAACTCCAATAGCAGCCAGGATGATGGGGTTGATAATTGTCTTCATCCTGTTTCCATGTTAAAAATTTTTTTCTTCTGCCAAATATCTATAATTTGGAAGCTTTTCATTCTCTGCAGATAGGAGGTTATGGGTATTTGGTATGGTGTCTTTTATTTAAGATATTGCTCTGGAATTTGTGGGCATTATGCTGAATCACTGTTGGTACAATGAATTTTTCTGAGATGGTATTCCAGTTCCAACACAGTCAATTTATTGAGTTTCAATGATATTTGGGGGAAGGAGGGGTTATTTATAGTATGGAGATTTGTTATCTGCTATTTTATGAAGGATATCAAAATTCTATTGTATAATTCTGTAAATAGAGTCTAATCTAAGTACAGGGAAGGTGCCAAATTTTTGAAACCCTCGTGGTTTTTGCCATTTGATTGCAAAATCTTCATTGATCAATAGGTCTGTGCTTCTTATGGGTGATCTTTCTTAAATTTCTTTAGCAATGGTCTGGTCTTGCACTGCTGTCCTAAATCCTTTCATGTCTATAAATAAAACTGCATGATTCATCCATATATTTGACATTTCTTTGTTGGTTGAGTTCATGTGGCTACTACCAATGGAGGACTGGCCTTTTGGTGTGCAGTCTTAAATATTTCATTGTCTCCATCCAGAAGCAAGCTGGGATTGACTGCATTTGATAGATCCAGCGGCATCACGAATACACTGTCAGCCTTTAGTATTTCCCTGTTAAGATGATCTCCATTTGCTACATAAGTATTTCTGGACAGTTTTAACCTATCTTATGATTTGAGAACATCTACCAATACTCTGCCTTCTTTTTGGCAAGACAGTATTAATTTTTCTATAGCTGCCTCAAAGTGATGGGCTTCATGTTTCATAAGTGTTGTATGAGTTTTATTTGGATACTTTTAAATTTGTTTTCATCTGCTTACTGTTTCGAAAGTATACATTAAAGACTTGAAGGATAAAGGTGTCCATTGCTCTTAAAGTAGTCTTCCCATTTAATTTTGACTTGAGAATCCTAGGAAGTCTCTTAGCATATACAAGTTTATGTTTTTCCACAGTCACTTTGTACCCACTTTGTCTTTCCTAAGAAAAACAAGATTATTTGCAAGTACTGATTTCATCCATTGCTTATATTTTCACTTTTTATAACATCATCATCATGTCTATGCATATTTGAAATAATTTTTGTTGAAACAACTCTGGTTCATTTTTTGGGTTTTTTTTTTTGGAGAGGGGGAAGGCAGGGCAATTGGGGTTAAGTGACTTGCCCAAGGTCACGTAGCTACTAAGTGTTAAGTATCTGAGGCTGGATTTGAACTCAGGTCCTCCTGACTCCAGGGCCAGTACTCTATTCACTGCACCACCTACCTGCCCCTCTGATTCATTTTTAAAAGTAAATAAAATATAATTCAATCAATACAGTTATGAAAATCCTGATTTATTTCATTCTTAATACAATTGAACAGATCTACCATCAACTTTCATTCCTTATCTCCCCCTTTATGTAAGCATGTGTTTGATCACTACTCATTAGTATCTTTATCAAAAGGTGATAGAGAGGAAAACAAAAACTCACATCAGTCTATTTGACTACTGTTTGTTTTAGTTCTTATTTATAAAATCCTTGTTGAATGGAAAGGGAATTGATATGGATATTACCTTTTTACTTTTAAAAAAAAATCCTTTCTATCACTTTTTCATCATAGAAAATATATCCTGTATTAAACATAGATTTAACTTTATAACAATTTACTTGATATTTTCTATGCCTTAAATTTTATTGCATATTTATTGTCTCCCCAAGGGACCAGACAAGGCAAAGCTCATTTCTTGCCTTCTTCCCGTCTTTCTGGACAGCCTTCTATTTTGGCACTCATTGAGCGTGCTTTGAAAGGAGAGAAAGGGAGGGGGTGATGATGTAATTTTCCCACCATGGCTTTCATCCCAGAGAAACAGCTAGGAGAACTTTTTCCACCTTTGATGGAAAAAAAATTTACTTTGTCTCTTCCATCATGGGAAGTTTTTCCAGCTTAGTACAAAAGAGTGATGACCATGAAGACAAGAGAGATCTATCCATGATCCCCATGGAGAAAGGAGCTGGGGAAACAGATAATCCTAGACCCAGAGCTAGCACTTTATCCCCAGAACCGTCCAGAAGTATATTCCAGCTATAGAGGGAGACTAGACTTTCCCTTCCAGAGTCATAACTTTTGAAGAGTTTGATCCTCAAATTATCCCTTCCCTTTTTCTTACCCCTTTTAAACTCCTAGCTATTCCTGCTTTATCCTCACCTTCTCCTACCTTCTAGCCTCTCTCTGTAGCTTTTTATTTGTTTTCTTATATGTCTGTCCTGATCCTCCATCAAAAATGAATCATTTTGTATTTGACATCCCTTATAATACATTTAAAAGTCTTCCTTGAAATTATGGTAATTATAGCTATTTAAACAAAGCTACACTTGGTTTTTTCTTCCAATGTTAATATTAGCTATAATCATTTCATTATCAAGTTAATGCCACATACACAAAAAGAACAATGTTGCACTGGAGGGCCCTGCTAAAGAGTGGTGATAAGAATTTCTGCAAGTAGTGGGATAGAGTTTACTGGCAGAAGTTATGAAGAACACCATCTTCCTCAACCTCTGTGCAGACTATCTTCCCAATGCCTGTTGGTTAGGAAAATTAGCAGATCTCTCAAACCTAGGTGAAGAATTTTAGATATATGCAATTTTAGTGTTATTGATGAGCAAATTATTATCATCCTGAATTTTTATGATATTATGATATATAGCAGAATAATTAGGAGGCCTCTTATTGATGGATGGGAATGAATTCTTTTTGTTCCTAGATTGGTACAGTAGTTTCTGTGTGGTTCTCTTGTCCCTGTGAGTGATGAGCTATGGGGGATAGTATTGATGATTCTAGTAAGAGGAACTACCCATACTCTTTCATTTATGCGAGGAATAAAGAAAGATTTTGCTTCTTTTTGGTCTTTCTCTGGTGAGAAGGAAGGATTTCTCTTTTCTTTTTTTTTTTTTTTAATTTTTTAAAATTTTATTATAGTTTGCATCATTCATTTCCACAAGATTTTGAGTTACATATTTTTTCCCCC
>JAQQSV010017404.1:0-11615 GCA_028646515.1 Pseudochirops corinnae
CAATTTGGAAATATACACAAATCATTATTAAACTGTGCATGCATGCCCTTTGACCTAGCTCTACCATAGCTAGGTCTATATAGAAAAAGTGATCCAAAAAATAGGAAACGGCTATGTGAAAAATATTTATCATAGTTCTTTTGTACTGACAAAAAGATGGAAACTAAAGGGATATACATCAATTGAGGAATAGCTGGATAAGTTGTATTAAATATGTGTGATTAAATAATACTACATTGTATGAAATGAGGAAATAATTTCAAAAAAAGACATGGAAAGATTTGAATGTACTGATGCAGAGGAAAGTGAGCAGAACCAGAAGAAAAAAAGTATACTATACAACACTGACATCATGAAAATGAGCCATTTTGAAGATATTTATAAACTGACGAATAAAATGAACAATGGTAGGAAAGTACCTTACACAATAACATTAACATTGCAAAGACGAACTTTAAAATCTGGAAAAAAATAGAAAAGTGGGAGGAGTGCTACAAATGTGTACTGTTGCGTGCACTTTCAGATGAGGTGTCTATTGTTAGTTTTACTTGCATTTCTTTGTTCCAAGAGATACATCACTGGGAGGTGATAGTCTGCAAAATTGATATAAAGACAAAACACATTAATAAAACATGCAGAATTCATAAAACTAATCAATTAATGAATTTATCAGATACCTACCAAGTTAAAGGGACTCTGCTAAGTGTCATGGGTGATTGAATGTATGTATGAATGAATATTTTTTAGGCTCTTACTATTTGCCAAACATTCTACTAACTTATGAGAATGAAAATTTTAAAAGGTAGGCAGTCTCTTCTCTTAGTTCACACTTTAAATCATCTAGACATCACCTAGAAGGAAGTTCATCTGTGGGACAGATGGAAAGTCTCAGAAGTGCTATACTGGTGGGGCAGATGACAAAGAAGAAGTACTTAAGTTATTCATGTGGTTAAGATTATAGTGCCTAGGAACTCTAGGGCGTAGAAACAGGGCAGGCTGGTTGGTATTCCCTATCAGTAGAAGGAATATAGTTGTTAACTTTCCTCTCATTCAAATCTCATGAGCAGTCAAATAGCCCAGGTGAAAAGAAGTCATTTTCTGCTCTCAGGGACTACCCAATTCTATCTGGGAATTCATAGGATTATAAAATCATGTATTTAAAACTAGATGGGAAATTAGAGGCCATCAATTCCAATTCCTTCATTTTACAGATGAGGAAAATGAGGACAACATGTTATGTGACTTGCCCCAAAGACACATTGATTGGAAGTGTCAAGGATCGAGTGCAAATTCAGATATGATGACTTCAAATCTATTGTTCTTTTCATTGTAAAGCATTGGCTGGTAGAAGTAGTAGAGTGAAGTAGAGAGAACATTACAGTTGGAGTCAGGAAACAGCTGGTTCAAATACTGGCTCTGATATTATCTAATTGTATAATCATAGAAAATTTAACCATTCTGAATTAGTAAGTAGCAAAGGGGAAATGAATGTAAGCCCTCCAACTTCCAAGTCTGTTTTTCTCATGCATTCCCATTTAATAAGGACTATAATTTAATTAAGAAGGAAAGAAAGCACATGGGTTGAGATAGTGAGGGCAAGTTGGATTGCATTTGGGTCTTGTAAAGATGGGTAGAATTTCAGATGAATGGGGAGGGATCAATGGAGGAAACTTCAGTAAGTTGTACAAGGGTAAAGGATATATAGAAAATGTATTTAGAAGAACTGTAGTAAGAAGACTAGTCCAGTTGAAAGTAGTTTCCCAGCACTTTTTTTTCCTTATTTCATAGGGGACAATCTGCCTCAGCTGGGTTATGGTATCCCACGTGGGCCTTATGCTAGCCAATGACAAATATTACTTTTGGCTTTCCTTCCATAAACATTCCTTACAAGAGAAGTAAGTAAAAATGGATATTAATGAAGGTGAAAAAGTTGCATGAATTTAACTTGCAACAAGAGTGGTGGGCATGGAGAAGTAGTTCTGTTTAATTTCCTATTGTGATGTTTTAGGCATTGAGGCCTGAATTCATATATGAGGCTCTCATCAAGTTGTAAACTGTTACTTATCACTACTCAGTCTCTCTGGGAACACTGACTCAGACTCTTAATGATAGCGATGTGCTTTCTCAACAACATTGGAATTTAGAGAAGTTATCCTAATTTTCAGTACCTTAATAGTGGCCCTGTGTTTAAGGCAGTACTTGGAAATAAGCCTGGAAAGAAAAGTTGATATGCGGGCTACTAGGTGACATAGTGGGTAGAGCTCTGGGCCAGGAGTCAGGAAGATCTGCATTCAAATCCAGCCTTACACACTTGTTAGTTGGGTGACTGGAAAGTCACTTAACCCTGTTTGCCTCAGTTTCCTCATCTGTAAAATGATCTGGAGAAAAAAATGGCAAACTACTCCAGTCTCCTTGCCAAGAACCGCCCCCCCCCCCAAAAAAAGAGGTCACAAAGAGTTGAACACAAATGAAAAAACAATGACTGAATAAGTCAGTTTCAGATTGTAATGGGCTTTAAATGAGAAACTAAAGAGTTTGACTTAATACCAAGGACAAGTAGAAAATGAAAGAAGGAAGGAAGCATGAGGGGGAGGGAAAGATAAGGAAAGGGAAGGAAAAGGGAGGGAAGGGAAGGGAAGGAAGGAATGGATAGAGGAATGTGTGACTAGCATTTGGGGAACAAATAGAGCTGACGATGTAGATTTGCAAATTATATATGTAAAAGTGATAGTTAAAGCTATGAAACTAAATGCAATTTTCCATGATAGTAAACAGAGAAAAGAACTTTTGTGAATACCCACATTTGGAAGGTAGGAAGATAAATTCAAATCAGCAAAGGAGATTGTTAAAGGGGAAGGCAGTAAAGTAGGGATTATGAAAGGACCAGCTCTGGAATCAATGTATATGACTTTAAATCCCACTTCTGAAACTTATTACTTATGTGACTGGATCTCAGTGTCCTCAACTATTAAATGAGGGAGTTGAATGATATGGCATCTACAGTTCCTTTTAGGTCTGCATCTAAGATTTATGATCTTATGATACATGGAGGGATCAGGGAAGCATATATATTTACTATATATGTATATATATACATATATATGTAGATATACATGCATATATATACATATACATATCACACATGTGTATGTGTGTATGTATTCCTAAAAGGAACTCTCGGAGCTAAAAAAAAAAAAAATTAAATTTCCAAAGACTGACTCTGTAAAAAATGTAGTCTTCATATGTGAGAAATGTTGGTATCTGAGAAAGGGTCCTCATGTCAAAGATAAATTAAAATCATTCCCTACCCTCGAAGAGATAATATTCTCTTGGTATGAACAGCACAAGCAATACAGACCTGAGTAAAATTTTGCACATAATAAATTATACTAAAGAATATGCCCTGGGCTATGTGAAATTACTTTGACATATTTTGGGTTCTGAAAGAAGCCATATACATAGTTTAACACACACACACACACACGCACACATGTACACACATGGAAGAAATAGAAATTTGTAGGGTAACATTGCTTTTCTAGGTGGTTGGATAAAATTATAGATTTAAAGCTGCAGAAGACCTTCGAGATCTCTGTGATTTCAGAAATCATTTAAAATCCCTGTGCTTCAGTTTAGTTATTGCTAAAATGAGAGATTTGGACTAGATGATTTCTCAAGTCCTTTACTATACTAGATATATGAACATAATATAGACCCCTGGTTTTACAGATAAGCAACCTGAAGCTGAAGAAAGATGAAAGGCTTACTTTTATGGCCACAGGGGTACTAAGTCGAAAGGCTGGAATTTGAACTCAGACCCTCTGACTGTAAAGTCATCCATCTCAATGACGAGATGCTACTCTTTGAAGTCACCTTCTAGTTTCACTCTTATGGAATGAATATTATGGAAAAATGACTAACCCAGAGCAGTAGGAGTGATTCTGGCAGCAAATACAAGCAAAGCAAAGAAATAAACTAAGTTTCTCTTACTTAATATACTTAATTACTCTGAGAATGAAGTAAATGCAGGAATTATTTGAAACAATTTTGAAATCATTTTTTAAATGAATGGTTATGGACTTGTGCTTCTATCAGTAATAGGCTTGCTGAGACCATCTGATCTTGAACAGAAGAAACCAGATTGAGCTGACTTCCACACCTTTATTTGGTTCTCTGTCAGTAGAGCAATGAACCTCATGCTATGGTATAAGGTTAATGGAATATAAGATATCCCCCCTCCATTAATAGATTTATGTACCAAGCTGTGATACATCCTGAATCACATAGAGCCCTTTGGGGGAGGAATTTGCTTAAAGAGAAGGTTGCTTAGGCAAGGCTTGCTTGTAGGAAGACTTTCACACCTTTTGGTACTAGCCTAATTAGATACTGAGTCACAAGGGTTGTGATGCCTTCTGGTTCTGAGAAGTGTATAAATATACTCTGAATTGGTATTTTGCTTCAGGGGGTCACTTATGAGAAGGATCTTATGATTTCCTGGTTGAGACTCTGAATGGCTGTATATTCAGGAACCCCCAACTGTTCAGATGGAAAGACACTCTTGATCCAGTGGTATATGTAAAGTGTATAGCAATATAACTTTGATTCAGGCAGTCAGAGTCCTGTCTGTTGGTCTTTATACTAATTTTTCTGCTTATATTTTCTCTGCTTGTATTTTCTCCAAGTTCAGGGTCCAGACCTTTTCCCTGAACTAGTGAATGTAATTAAAAGTATGTTTATTCACCTCTCTTTGAGCAGTCTTTCCTAGAAAAGCAGATCAAAGAACCTGTGCTAGCAGGCCATCCTGAGCATGCGAGGGTGCTTGCTATTATACATGGACATTTATTTCCTTGCTCTTTTGTTGTGTTTTTAATTCTGTGTTTTTTAGGAATACCTCTTATTCCAAGGAAATGGGCAAATTTATGCCTCTTAAAGAGCATACTTCAATCACTATTAGAGGTAATGTTTCAGAAATGAGATTTAAACTCATACCCATTTACTCAAGAGCTAGTCCTTTCATAATCCCTACTTTTCTGCCTCTCCTTTTAAAAATCTCCTTTGCTGATTTCAATTTATCTTCCTATCCTCTAAATGTGGGTATTCTAAAAGATTTTTTTCTCTTTTCACTATCATTGAAAATTACATTACTCTCATACTTTAGATATCACTTCTACATGTATAATGAGCAAATTTACATCATCAGTGATACTAGAACATTTAATTTGCAGAAATCCAACATTTTAATCATCAGCCAAGGCTACAATGAAACAGGATAAGGTTCACCAAAGCACAAAGGAAATTTTAGTCAAAAATAAAAAGTGGCCAAAGAACTGACGAATGATTGTTGGGAAACAACCTAAATAATCTTCAGAAAATAAGCAAAGACCTTCAGAAGGACCTTTAATCTCAAGGAACTATTACTGATTCTTTTATAGTATATTATAGGCTTCATGGAAGACCATTTAGAAGACCATTTAAAAAACACACACAGCTGCTAGCCCATCACATGAAGGGGGAAAATGCTTATTTTGAACAAAGTGATACATGGTTTAAAGTTGTGTAGATGCAAAAAAAATGTAATCTTTACTAAAAAAAAAAAAATCTCACTTTTTCATTCAATGGTATATGCCAAAACCATCATCAGAGGAAGTTCTTGACAACCTGAAATATCTGGGTAAATTGATCAGACTATAATACATATCCCCCTCAAAAATGTTTGAAGCATTTACTGCAAGTGGATCTATAACTCTTTTTCCCAGTTGAGGGAATGGTGAAATCTGATAAAGAAAATTAAATTGAGAACCAGAATTGTTCTAGAATCAGAAACTCCCAAATGGAGAAAGAATACTTCAACAAGGACTCCCACCATGCCAAGAAATGAGGCTTAGAGATAAAGATGAACAAATTTCAAGTGCCTGGGGATTTATTTGATTTAAATTCCATTGAAAAATCTTTGGGCTATATCCAAAAGTAGACTTAGAAAAATGAACTGTTCATTAAAGGTATGCTTAATATATAATGTAACAGATGTGGAGTTTTGTGATGAAGAACCGATCAGATGTCAAAACTTTGTGGATGCAGTCAAGGACATTTATTAAGCACTTACTATGTGGAAAACACTGTAGGAAAAATTGGGAACAAAAAAGGGGAAATGACAGTCCTTATTTTAAAGGTAGTCAGTGTCGAATGGAGAAGATAATATAGAAAAAATTGTTATGTAAAAATGAGATATATACACATAAAATAATACAGAGAAGATGCTGGAATTAAGAGGAATCAGGAAAGGATTATCCTAGAAGATGGAGTGTTAGCTGGGACCTGAAGGAAGCATGGGAAGATGGGAGGTAGACATAAGGCAGGAGAGTGTTCCAAGCATGGAGTCCAGCTAGTGAATATGTCTGGAGTCTGGAGATGGAATGCCTTGTGTGAGAAACAGCAAGGAGGCTAGTTTAATTACATCACAGAGTATGTGAAGAAGTATGAGGCATTAACAAACTGAGAAAGTAGGAGGGAGCCAGCTTGTTAAGGGCTTTGAATTCCAAGAGATTTTGTATTTAATCCTGGAGGTGATAGAGATCGTACTATTGGAGAAGAGAAGATGGCTCAAAAAAAAGCCCTGTGGGATAGCCATGATTAGTGTTATCTGAATGAAGATCTAGCAAAGGAGCCTGGGTAGGAACAGTCAGAGAGGTAGGGGGAGAACCAAGGTGGAATAGTTTCATGGACACATAAAAAGAAGAGTGTATTAAGGAGAAGAGGGCGATCAGTAGTGACAAAGGCTATAGAAAAGACCCCAAAGATGAGGATTTTAAAAAGTCTGTTACCATTAAGGAAATACCTTTGGAGCCATGCTCCTCTCCCCAATTTAAATTGTGCATACCTTTTGTCCCCAAAATGTCACTACTAGGTCTATTCTCCAAAGAGATCAAGAAAAGAGGTAAAAGACCCATGTAAACAGAAATATTCATAGAAGGTCTTTAATTAGAAATCATAAAGATTCTCATCAATTGAGGAATGACTGAACAAATTATGGTACATGAATACGACGGAATATGATTGTATTATAAAAAAGTGAAGCAAATAGTTTCAGAAAAACCTGGGAAGACTTGTATGAACTGATGCAAAGTGAAGTGAGTAGATCAGAACAATTTATGCAATAGCAATAATAATGTAGAGACAAACGACTTAGATTTAGGAACTCTGAGGAACACAAGGACCATTTACAATTCCCAAGATCTCATGGTACCTCATGGTACCTTTTTTCCATTTTTCTTTTCTTTTTTAAAGAAATTGGTACCTCCTCCAGAGAGAGATAATGGACTGCAATAATAACCTGAAGCATTTTCATTTTTGGACATAACTAATGTAGAAATTTGTTTCCCTTTATTATTGCTTTGTAATAAGAGGAGTTAAAGAGAAAACAAACCATTTGATTTGGTAATTAAGTAATAATAGGTAACTTTGGAGAGAACAGTTTTTGTTGAATGAAGAGACTGGAAGTCAGTCTGTAGGCAGTTAAGAAGAGAGGAAAAGGAAATGAAATAGAGGAACCTATTATAAATGGCTCTCTCCAAGAGTTTATCCACAAGAGGGATAAAGTAGAGATACTGGATGATAACTAATGGGGAGGGATGAATTAAGTAAGGAATGTTTGAAGGTGGAGGAGATACAAGCATGTTTGTAGGCAGAAAGGAAGCAGACAGTACATAAGGGGAGACTGAATATAGATAGAGAGTGGGGATAATGGAATGGGGCAATCTTTTGGAGAAGATGGAATGGGATTAGTTGTGCATGTTGAAGGCTTTCCCTTTGCAAGGAGTTGGACTATGTCTTCATGTGAGACAGGGGTGAAGGAGAAGATAGTGACAGGAGACATCTGGGTAAGGTGAAATGAGGAAGAGAAGAGGGAACTCTAGGTGCGTGACTATAACTTTTTCAATAAAGTATGAAACAAAGTTCTCAGCTGAGTGAGAGGAGAGATGGGTAAGATATGCAAGTTCTGTGGATAGATGGAAAGGTTTAGAGTCACAACGGTGAATAAGATAGTGAATCAAGGATGGTGTAAAAAAAATGCATAATAGCAGTGAGGGTCCAGTTGAGGCTGAACTCAATGTCAAATCATTCAAAAGAAGTGACTGCAGCAAAAGGATGATATAGTAAATATTTTTAATATGTGAACTATTGTAAGATAAAATTCATTTGCTTTGTTTCAGTTAATTTTCATGTCTGCATTATATATGAAAAAATAGAGCACTCATCACCCAGTATAGCCAATCATAAATATCCATAGGCATTGCGGGAATCATCCTATACCCTCCATGTCCCCTTCTTCTTTATGAGAGAAAAAAGAACATAATTACATTATAAAGAACTCCTAAGGTGATGTAACTGATGGTAACTTGGAAGTTATAAGAACAAACAATTGTGCAAGAATGTTTAAAGAGGGTCAGGTTTGCATCCAAAATGTCTTCTTGAAGCAATGAGTGTTCTGATTCATGGGATCTGAGTAAATGCAAACACCCCATCAAAAGTGAAGACTGAGAAGCTCAGGGAAAACAGGCAGGAAGAAAGTTTTGCCAAGAATGCTTCAGAAAGCCTTGCCCTGATTTTGCACTTTCTTCAGTGAATTAGGTGTCAACTCTAAAGTGCTTTGAATGGTATGTGGAAACTTAAGCAAATCTTCCTGTTTAAATGCAGTCCTACTGCTAGAGTAGACAGATATTTTGAAATATGATGATCACTCCTGATTTCCTTTCCCTTGTTCTTCATTGCTAAGGACATTTTCGGGATAACATGATTGCTTTTTTTTAGTGGTACATCTGTTCCTGCTATATTGTC
Source organism: Pseudochirops corinnae (assembly GCA_028646515.1). NCBI lineage: Eukaryota > Metazoa > Chordata > Mammalia > Diprotodontia > Pseudocheiridae > Pseudochirops > Pseudochirops corinnae. The sequence goes on from JAQQSV010017404.1 coordinate 8,836, forward strand.
CTCCCTTAAAAGTTGAAGCTTCTCTTTGGGACTTTACAATTGGTTGCAATAGGGAGCCTTATGGTGCAATAAACAGGAACTATGACTTCAGGTGGGTAATAATAGTTAAGAAGCCAAGATTCTGGCTTCCAAGTAAATTCCCCTGCTAATTAGAATAAGGGAAAAGGAAATCCCTAACTCTTTAGTTCATGAGCAAAATTGTTTCTAACCAGCATGGTTTCTGGTAAAGTCTGATGATCTTTTAGGTGGAGATTTTCTGGGCCTTATGGGTTTGTTGCACAGCTGTTGCTGCTAAATTAATTCATTCTTACTGTTTATAAAAAAGAAATCACTTCCAGCCCATCTCTCAGAATCACTCCTGAACCAATGGTAGTAACTTAGTTGTCAGAAAGGTTACTTATATATGGAGAGACAGCATGGTGTGCTGGAAAGTATGTTGGCCTAGAAATCAGATGTGCAATGTATGAGTTCCAACTTTACCACGTACAACATGACTTGGGAAAAGTCAATTGGCCTCTCTGGGCCTCAGTTTTTTAAGTCATAAAATGAAGGTGTTTGGTAAGATTATTACTAAAATATTTTCTTTTCTAGAGCTAAAATGATGATTTGATAATTTTTTAAAGCAGTTAATGAAAATGGAAAAGTGAATTATAATTATCTCTTCTGCATCACAGGAGTTTAGGGCACAGCAACCCCCATGATCTGGAATATCCACATAAAATTTTTTGGCCTTCTCCTCATATTAAAGAAATTGAATTATTATGCCACTAAAAGATAAAATGTGTTGATATTATATGATACTATACATGTATTTCATGCATTTCTGAATTTCTAAACCTTTTCTGTGTCATCTACTGGCCTTCACGCTCAATCTGAGGCTTCTGCAAAACTCCTAAAAAATCCCTATTTTATATTTTATGCCAACCTGCTATCTATTGTAAACCATGATGGGAAAAGTTGTGATGTGGAAGGGATAAATGTGCATTCTATTTGAGGGTGGGAATGGGTAGTCAAGATCTGTAACTTCACTGGATATAGGAAACTTCTTGTGCTTTAAAAAAAAGAGTTTTTAGAAAGGTACAAAAATAGAACATGGGGAAATCATAAAGGAGTTGGAAGAAGATAATAAAAAACCAGAGTGAACTACTGAGAAGGAATAGTTAGAAAGAAAACTACAAATGTGTTATCTATGAAGACAGAGGAATAGAGACTATTTACAATGAGAGGGTGGTATTTGATTACACAGAGAAGCAAAAAAAAAAAAAGATTAGATGGAAAAAGATAATTGATACAGACAATTAAGGAGTCCTTATGACATTGTAAGGAAAGGTAGGTGGCATTGTGGACAGAGTACTGGGCCTGGAGGCAGGAAGACCTGAGTTCAAATCTAGCCTCAGACACTAGCTTTGTGACCCTGGGTAAGTCACTTAACTCTGTTTGCCTCAGTTTCCTCATCTGTAAAATGAGCTAGAGAAGGAAATGGTGAACCACTCCAGTATTTTTGCCAAGAAAACTCCAAATGGGGTCACAAAAAATTTGAACATGACTGAAATGATTCAACAACAACAAATGATCTTTCAAAGGGAAGTTTCAATAGAATGCTGGAGTAGAAGTCTGACTGCATGGGGCTCATGAGTGAGTAGAGTTTAAAGAAAAAGCAGTAAGATATTGTGGTTGAGGAAGAATCAATGAAAGTCAAATTTTTCTGTTCAGCTCTGGTTTTTTGACCTGGGAACTCTATTCCTAGAAGTTTTTCATTTTGGGATCTTTTTCAAGAGGCAATCAGTGAATTCTTTCAATTTCTATTTTGCCCCGTGGTTCTAGAATATCAAGGCAATTTTACTTGAGAATTTCTTGAAGGATGATTTCTAGGGTCTTTTGTTTTTATCATGACTTTCAGGTAGTCCAATAATTTTTAAATTATCTCTCCTGGATCTATTTTCTAGGTCAGTGGTTTTTCTAATGAGATATTTCACATTGGGGGGAGGAGTCAAGATGGCGGCATAGAAGCAGGAGAACTCCGTGACCTCCCCCTGTAACCACCTCAAATACTGCTAAAATATGACTCTAAATAAATTTTAGAGCTCCAGCACCCACAAAATGCCAGAGAAACAAAGCTCCTCCTGAAGGCAGTCTGGCAGGCAGACAAGAAGGGTTCATCACAGCGTATTGGGAATCAAGCCTACCCCAGCCTGAAACTGTTAGCCCCAGTATGGCCAAGACAAGCCATGGCTGGAGCACTCGGGAGAGTGGATCGCCAGCACCTGTGGCAGTTTCCAAAATTATCAACCCCTAAGAGCCAAGGACAAAGTGAAAGGTCAGTGGAACTTGGATAAATTTGGAGGAAAGGAGTAGGGCTGGTCATCTGCCCCCAGGGCAAGAAAGCAGCAGAAGCAGCAGCCCTGCAGCCATCTCCATGTGGCTGCTTCAGAGGTCCTGGCTTGCAGATTGCAGGGGGGCCAAGCAATCATTCAGAGGCTAAGTGCTCTTGCCTTAACCAGCCTGGATCAGGATTGTGGTCTTGGGTGGTGGTCCTGAGGTGCGTGATCAGTGAGCCAAAGCTGGAGGGTGCTGCAGAGACAGCAGCCCCCTAAATAGCTCCAGCAGCTGCAAAAACCCCAGAGATTTGGGACAAAGTGCTCCCCTCTGAAAGCAGAGTTCTACAGAAACCAAAAGTCAAGTAATTGACTGGCAACATGAGCATGCAAAGGAAGCAAAGTAAGCACAGCAATCCAACTTTAGATTCCTTTTTTGGGGACAAAAAGGATCAAAGCATGGAA
>JAQQSV010017405.1:0-11614 GCA_028646515.1 Pseudochirops corinnae
ATTAAACAAATATGATTGGACCTTCCTCTGCGGGCATTCAAAGAATATTGTATCATATAAAACTAAATAATGAATATCTCAAGTAGAGCCCTTGAAAAGAAAGCTGATCTACTTCTGGTATACTGTATCAGAATTTCCTAAGAAGTTCACTTTTTGTCAGAAAGAAGTCTAAATCTTCTTACTTAAATATTTTTAGGTGCTATTTTTCTTTGGTGGATATGGATGTTTTCCCTATTCTTTTGCATTTCTCTGCAACTGCTAGATTCTTCCAGGTAATGATAGCAGCATTGTAAAGTCCAGATTCCTTAGTCTGATATTCAAAGCTCTCCTGGATCTGGCAACTACCTACCTCCTCCCACTCCAACCTTATCTCCACTACTCCAGCCAAACCAGTCTAGTCCTTGTTTCCTGAATGTTATGCAGTCATATTCTCCACCTTTTCATTTGCCAAGTCCTTCCCTTCCACCCACCCTTAGCTCACGTTCCTGGCTCCTGCTTTAAACCCCAATGGGGTAGTTTCCTTCTTGTTGGGGAAGAAATGCAAGTAAGCCCACAATGTGACCAAATCACCTCTGTTACTCTTAGGATTTGTTGTTTGTTTGTTTTTAATGTTTGGTATGCTAAGAATTTAGTATTACCACAATTCCTTAAAAATTCTTTTGGGTTCTTGTAGTTATTATGGCATTTTGCAATGAAGTGTGTGTTTCCATCTTGTACCATTATGATAATTATGTCCCCCGCCTTCCAGGGTTGTTGTAAGGGTCAAATGAGAGAATAATTGCAGAGCTTGCGCAGTGTCTGGCACAGAGTAAGCTCTGTATTAACGTTAGCTACTATTGTTATTATTTCAAGGCAGCTACATAGTAGAGTGGCCAGAGTTAGGAATTTCAGTGGGCCTTGAAATCGGGAGGATTGAGTTCGAATTTGACCTCACGTGACCCAAAGTAACTTAACCTCGGTCAGCTTCAGCTTCCTCATTTGCAATAATGGGGACAAGAGCACCTACCTTCCAGGGTTTTTGTGAGGATAAAATGACACAATATTTATAAAGCAATTTGCAAACCTCAAAGGGCCTTACAAATGTTAGCTGTTATCATGAAAAAATATTATATTGGAGATTTTGGAGGTATTGTTGTTGTTGCTGTTCAGTTCTGTCTGAATCTCCACAGCTCCATTTGGGGTTTGCTTAGCAAAGATAATGGAATGGTTTGCCATGTCCTGCTCCAGCTCATTTTACAGAGAAGGAAAACTGGGGCAAACAGGGTAAAGTGACCTTTGAGGGTCACACAGCTAGTAAGTATCTGAGGTTGGATTTGAACTCAGGAAGATGAGTCTTCCTGACTTCAGGCCAGCACTCTATCCACAGGGCCCCGTAGCACCCTAGTTTACCCTACCTACATATGCCAGACATGTGATATACTACAGATATCATATGGTACATTCTATACATTGTAGACTACAGATATCATATAGTGAATTCTACACATAGTATACTACATATTTGCATAGTATATAAAGTACATATATGAGTGTATATATAGTACATAAAGTATAGGTAAGGATTATATATGAGGTCAGTATACACCCCATAGCATATATAGTCATTTTGATGTCAAAATGATGTCCTTTTGGTCCTCAAGAACAAAGGTCAACCAACAACCAACCAACCGGATCATACTATACACAGACTATACTACAGAGAATATATATAGTAAATATATAGATACTAAATATAATAGTATATGTCCATTGAATAGTATATATATACATATATATGTATATACTGTTATATTTAGTATATGAGTGCTATATATGCACACGGGCATATTAAACATATAGTCCACATGTGTATATATGCTACATACAGTATTTGCTATAATACAATTTTTATATGATGTTAGTATATGTTCATAATTTATATGCTACACAAGTATTATGTGTTTATATGCTATACATAGCATACATGCTACCAAAGTGCTACTTGTAAGATAAATACATATAAAATGTTTTTTAAAAAATCATTGTAATGGGGCGGCTAGGTGGCGCAGTGAATAGAACACCAACCCTGGAGTCAGGAGGACCCGAGTTCAAATTCAGCCTCAGACACTTAATAGTGTGTGACCCTGGGCAGGTCACTTAACCTGTTTGCCTCAATTTCCTCAGAGATTATTAACAACTCTTACTTTACAGAGTTGTTGTGAAGATTAAATGAGATAATAAAGTTCTTGGCATAGTGTCTAGAACAGAGTAGGTACATAATAAATGCTTGTACCCTACCTCCTACCTGCCCCATGGCATCTCATATGGGCCTACTTTGTTGCAGTGACTGTTGACTTGTCTAGACTTTGTCTGGCTTATTAGGTTGTCCCTGTATATTTCATTCCCTCTCCTGCTTCTATGGCTTCGCCCAAGTAGTTTAGACTTTGAGTCCCTCAACATTTAATACTTCTGGTTTTGTCTTTATCTGCTCAATGCTTGTAGCACAGTGCTTGGCCCGCAGTAAGCACTATATAAGTCACTCCATTCTTCAGCTGCTGCTCTGTTTGGTTCCAAGGAACAAGATACACCTCCTAGGAGGAGCGGAGGTAGGTAATGGACTACTGTGTGATACCTCTAGAATATACTATGTCTGGCGTGTGTGTGTGGAGCAGACTGGATGCGAGGGCAGCTACGTGGATCAATGGACAGAGTGCTGGGCCTGGAGTCAGACTCATCTTACTGAGTTCAAATCTGGCTCAGACTAGCTGAGTGACCCTGGGCAAGTCACTTAACCCTGTTTTGTCTTAGGTTATTCACCTGTCAAATGATCTGGAGAGGGAAATGGCAAACTGCTCTCTTCCAAGAAAACTCCAAATGGGGTTGCAAAGAGTCAGAAAGGACCGAACAACCAACCAACACCTCATTCTTATACTTCTAATTCAGCCTTCAATACGCATGTCTTTCCCACCTACCTTAGCCTCCTCTCCCCTCTGACTGGAAGGCTGGAGTTCTAAATTCCTCCCAAAGCTTTCCTTTCTGGATGCAGATACACGACGTCCAGCTCATTCCACTCTCTATTTGCAGCTCAGCTCCCATGCCCTCCTTACTCCATCCTTCATACCTCACCCCACCTCCCAGCTTCCCAGCTTCCCTTCTTGTGTAGTCTTCTCCATTAGATTGTAAGCTCCCTGAGGCCAAGGGCTGCTTTCTTTTTCTTATTCATATCTCCAGTGCCTAGCACTGTGGGGTTTGGCCCTTTGGAAGCCCCTAATAAATGTTTATTGACTTGAAAAACATGGTAGCCATTATTGCTGCTGTTAACTTCTGGCTTCAGATCCACTGATCCTTCTGTCGAACCACAGTTAGCCTTTATCTCTTCCTGCGGGGGATGCTGGATGATCAGTCTTTCTGTGATCTCTTACACAGAACCTATATTACATTAAATGTAATAGGTACGCACATTGGCTAAGAATTTTACCCAATAGTTAGCCTGATTTTGCAAAATGAAAAAAAAAAAAACTCCAGTCCGAATTTATCAAAAACTATGTTTAGATTCTTTTTACTTTTAAGAATGTGTGTCACAATAGATAGCTTTAGAACAAGCTAACATTACTATGATTCAGGCATATACAACTGGTACAGTTCAGTAGTACATAAACAACTCTAAAACCAATGTACCATAGACCAGAAACTCAAGTTACAAAAACTATACAATATTATAATTAACATAAACGAGGAAGTAAAAACAACTGCTCACAGATTCTGCACACTTAAAAAATAAGCTTTACACAATAATTGAAATTATGAATGACTACTATAGGCTATTAGGATATGTTACAAACGTAAACCTAAAAAAAAATTATGGTCACATTTTGCTTTTGTTCCAGTGATGCACAATTATATGAAATGTTACATCTCTTTTGTGTGAAATTTAACATTTGCTTCTTTAAAGGATCATAGCTGCTAGGATAAAAAGACGTCCCTGTGTAAAAAATGTTTAGACTAAACATTCTTTAAAGAGAGTCCATATGAACTGTAGAAATTTAAGCCGTTAGGAAGCTGCAGTGTTGTCTATAGCATTGGTAAACAAATACTGTATTAAAGTGCAGGGTCTTTCTTCTCCTTCACCTCTTCCAATTCTCCCTCCCTATCCCACCCTTTCCTTCCTCCGTCTGCCACCCACCCTTCCTCAAAACATCAGCCCTGTGCTGGGTGAATTTTCAGAATCTCCACTAAAGAGCAGAGAAATGTTGAGCCACACACACAGTCAAGGTTGTTTTTCTCGAAAGTCAGTGATAGCTTTCCACAGTGTACACAGCATTCCTCCCCTGGGTAAAAACATAAGACAAACAAGTGTATAATATTTCATTTCCACAATGCCCTCAATTCTCTATATAATATGGTTTCTTAACACTGAGTTACTATGACAAGAAAAGGCCTGGATTTAACTTCCTAATATGATGCTCTTTATCTTTTTTTTGGCCCCTGGTAACCCCCAAATTTATCCTCATCCCACTCCTTACCTCCTTTTCCCCTCTAATCCATAGTCTCAAGAAACAAAACCACTGAAAATTTGAAATTTGACATCTTTCAAATCAGCCACTCTTGGGAAGTGGCTTTTTACATGCTCAATCTAATATAAAGAACTATTACTATTTATCAGCAACTAAATCATATATAAACTTTAAAAATTATTAAGAAGCATCCTCTCCATATAGGCAGCTAGGTGGTGGAGTAGATGGAGGACCAGACCTGGAGTCAGGAAGATGAGCCTTCCTGAGTTGGAAACTGACCTCAGATACTTACTTGCTGTGTGACCCCGGGCAAGTCACTAAACCCTATTTGCCTCAGTTTCCTCATCTGTCAAATGAGCTGGAGAAGGAAATGCAAATCACTCTAGTACCTTTGTCAAGAAAATCTCAAATGGGGTCATGAAAATTCAGGTATGACTGAAATGACTGAACAACAACAAAACACCTCCCATAGGACCCCCATGCTCATAAAGTTTGGTATTTTCAGATTGTCAAATAAACATAAAAAAGTCTAAAAAATATTTGTCTATTACATTTCAAGAAATTCTTCCAGTTAATCTGTATGTCTTCATAAAAAATTTAGAATGTTAGGGCTAGTATGGAACTTTATAAAATTCAGCCTTCTTCTGGTACAGAGGAGGAAACTGAAGGCCAAGTTCACAGGGATTTTGAGTGGCAGAGCCAGCAGTATACTAGTACCTGGACTTTGTTACTCCCACCATATTGTTTTTTCTACCACACTCTATGCCTTGTCATTTTTCAGTCCTTTTTCAGTCCTATCTGACTCTTCTTGACCCCATGTAGGTTTTTCTTGGCAAAGATACTGGTGTAGTTTGTCATTTCCTTCTCTTATTTCATTTGACAGATGAAGAAACTAAGCAAAGAGGGTTAAGTGACTTGCCCAGGGTCACACAGCTACTAAGTATCTGAGACCATATTTGAACTCAAGAAGATAAGTCTTCCTGACTCTCCAGGCCTGGCACTCTATCCACTGCTATACCTAGCTTGCTCCCACTATATGCCTTAAATAACAATCAAAACAGCGTGTTACCTTAGCCGCAGGCATTTCAAGTCATCTCGAGTGACATAATAGAGAACATCAACTAGAGTATAGTCTTCAGCCAAAAACTGAGGGGAAAATAAAAGAGATACAAAAATAAGGACTTTTCAGGCCCTGTAAGAAGGTCTATAATTTGAGACTATACTATGGTAACAATTTTAAAAAGAAATCAAAGCAAATTTAGTATAACTCTTCATTACTATGGAATTGGGGGAAAGTTTTTTAATTTATTAAATTTTTACTTCATTAAAGGGGTGAATTGTACAATATCTTTAAGGAATCACACAGTGATTTATTAATTCTATGCATATGTAGTAAGGCTAGCAAGGTGTGGCCATTTAGGAGTCCCCAGGGAGTTGTCAGCATGCAAATGTGTGCTTTTCCAGTGATTTTCAAACATTTACTGTGTTCTCTTTGTCAAGTGGGCTAAACATTATTATGAGCACTTCAATTCAATCAACATCGTTTGATTCACAGACATCTCTCACATCGAGGAATATTTCAGCCATGCCTGTATCCAAATAATTACAAACTTCACAAAAATAATGTCTGAATTAATGATATAATATATTTCATATATATTATATATACAATATAAATTATAATAAATATAATATATACAATATATATTGGGTAATTTCATATATAGTTTCTGATTAACACAGTCTTGTTGTACGTTGTCAGAGATCAGAGGTGCTTCAACGTGAAGAACAGTGTTAATTTGGGCCTTAATCAGGGGCGTGTAAATTTTTTGTTTTTGATAGCACTGAAGTGCTGTATAGCTCACAGGTGGGGTGTATATTTTCTAGTCATTTATCAATAACTTGAGAAGTTGCAATTTTCTTTTTTCTTTTGTCTTTTTTTGGAGGGGGGAAGGCAGGGCAATTGGGATTAAGTGACTTGCCCAAGGTCACACAGCTAGGAAGTGTTAAGTGTCTGAGGACACATTTGAACTCAGGTCCTCCTAACTCCAGGGCAGGTGCTCTATTCACTATGCCACCTAACTGCCCCTGAAGTTGCAATTTTCTAGAACTGATCTAAGTTTTGTCTGATCACTCAATAGTTTTCACTTGAAGGGTGTGGTGGAAGAAGGTGGAACAACTGATTTCTGATACTTTTATTTTATAAAAAAATCTGGGATCTTGACAATATTGTTCTTGTAAGAATGCTGAGTTAGCACAAAAGGAGTACTATAACTCATGCATCCTATAACAAACATGTATAGAAACATTTAGGCAATTATGATTTATGCTGTTTTTTGTTTGGTTTTTTTTTTGCTTTTTGGAGGGCAATTGGGGCAATAGCCACCCCCTATGCTGGTTATTTCTAACCCAGGAAAAAGGTACAGTGAGAATCCTACAATTAGATATACTATCCTATTTGACTATAAAGAATTGCTCGTGCCTGTGTTAAGGTTACCAGCTGCATTACTATATTAAATAGCAACAAATATTTGTTGCTCAAAAAGGTCTAAAGTTGCAAAGAAATGACACAATAACCTCTAAAATTTCTAGCGTCTATCAAAATATTTCTTAAATTGTGGGGCTGAATTAGATACAAAAATAAATACTTCTTGTTCTTGGATCTACTTACTCATGCTGCCTCTTCAACCTTTTTCTAATCTGATGTTGGAAACATGATTAAAAATGTTCTCCCCCTCAACAACCCTTTGGTTCTCAAAAGATTAATAGTCATCTTACAGATTTCTAAGTTTTTTTACCCTGCTTATAGTGTCCTCATCAGCTCCCTTCTCTCTCAGCCAGTCGATAAGTTCAGAGTCTTCAGCTCCTATACCAGGAGAATTTAGGCGACAAACATACAGTCCAGGAATATCTAGGGAAGATACAGTTTGTAAATGTCAAGTTTCTACACCAGGTGTACTTCATATATTTGAATATCTGAGAACCCTGACCTTCCAGTTATAAGAATTTGAATGAACATTTTCCTAGGTTTTCACTCTGTCACTGAAAATTATCATTGGTGGAAACAAAAACCAGTTGGATATGTATCTGTGTATTTATATGTATATATATATATATATATATATATATATGTATGTATGTATATATGTATATATACACATAAATATATTTGCTATATATAATATATACACAAACACACATATGTATAGATATGTGTATGTGCATGTACATTTACCATGTACATATGTGTTATGCATATTTTGGTATATATTATACATATAAAATCAAATAGAGGAATATTTTAGCCATTACTATATCCAAAGAATTACAAATTTCATGGAAATAATGCTCAATTAATGATGTGCTTAATTTCAAATATAGTTTCTATGGGCTTGTTGTAGGTTGTCAGAAATCACTGTTGCTTCATTGTGAAGAGCAGTGTTAATCTGGGTCTTGATCAGGGACATGAAAATTTTTTTTTGCTTTTTACAGCATTGAATGAAGTGCTATATATCTTACAGGTAGGGTATATTTTTAATAGATTGCAGCATTGTCATTAATTTTTTGGAAATGATAGAATGATCCTCACATTTTGCTTTTTTATCCATTTAATTACCTTGGTGTGGTGTCTGTCTTTTCACTTGACATAGCATACGCATAATTTGGAGATATTCTCATATATTTAATAATCTCTAGTCTTTGAAGTAGCCACACAGTCAAACACGCTAACAGCAATCTCCACTGAAGCCCTGCTGTGATGCCTTACCCTAGGATGTCAATGGCGAAGTCAGTGGAATAAATTCCAGCTGGGCTTACTGCAAGCTGGGAAGAATTCTTGTATGGGTGGTGATGAAACATGTCTCTTGTCACTTTGTATATCTCTTGTCCATAAACCAGCCTGGCTAAGTTTGGAAAGGCTTATCACCCAAAGTTTGCCTACCAGGTTATATCTTTTGGGGGCCACTATAGCTCATGAAAACTATCTACTAAAACACAGAAGGATTGTGATTTGTGTCGATGGAGAGAACATGTGGGAGAATCCATGGAGCTTCCAAAGTAAGACCACTAACCTCTTTTCCCCCTGACTTGGCTAAATAATGACTTCTCTTTTCTACTTTACAAAGCATGTGTAGGTCAACTCTGTTAGGGGAGATATCACTAAATAAGTATGTCTTTAGTTTCTTTGGTGTTCAAACTCTAACGATGGTGGAGAAAAACACATTATTATGGAAATGTAGTAAAATACAGACTTAAAGAGAATTGGAGAAAAATAAGGGAGAATAGCAGCCTATTTCAATAACATTATCCTTGAATATAAATGTATATGTATATTTGTAAAAAAAAACTACTTTTACTTGTTTGCTTCTTTTCATGTCCCTAGCAAAAGAACAGTGATTGGCACCTAGTAGGCGCTTAATAAATGTTTATTGATTGTTTGCTACCAATAACAGAGCCTCCAAAGCAATGGCTGCTAATAGACATGATTCAAGTGACACATTGTGACTTTGTACGCAGGAAACAAAAATATTTGTCTTTCTTTCATACATACACACACGTGTATGTGTGTGCACATATGTATGTATGCATGTATGTTGCTGTAGCCCCTTTAAAAAGCATTACTTTAAGACTCTCCACCATTTACCTATTGGTTGTGACTTAAGCTTCAGATGTTTAATTTCTTGATCTTTTTCTTCAATTGCTTGATGAAGGAGTGCTTGGAATTCTCTCTCCTTCCGAACTAATTCCTCCAGCAGTCTATAGGGAGAAAAATTCAAATTGAACAATATGACTAAATTTTGTTAGAGTTAAAAATATCACTTAGAAATCTTCCAGTCTACCCTTTGGCTACAGGAAAGACTTGATATGACTTATCCTAGAAAATTAACTTCTAATCAAAATCACTTGTGTATACATTATCCTATTTTCTTTTGTAATCACTAAGTAGCAAATTAAAACTTGGGGCTTTCACAAACTTATACAAAGTCTAGTTCTCTATCAAAAAACATTCATATGTTTATGCAAAGAAGAAAAAAAAATCCCTTTTATCCCTTTCAAAACTGATAAAATTTGAGAAAAAAAATATTCTGTGGCTATGACTGTTTATGACAAGAAAAAAAGCTTTGAGAGACAAATAATATATTTATAAACATCCCTTACATGTGAACTGTTCCTATAGTGGGTCACATGGGGATTCTCCTCTTGCTGATTTAATTACAGAGGGAGAAAAAGATGGTACATGCTCTCAGTGATGAGGGGCACACATGAGAGAGAAGATGAACCTAGGCTTAGAGTGACTATTAGGATGTGGGCAAGGACACCTTTCTCATTTACAAGGGGAGAATGCTTTGAGAAAGTGATGTTCTTTTCTCTTCTAGAGGAGAGTACTGTATTTGAAGACCAAAGATTGGGGCTCAAATACTGGTTTCACCACTTGCTACCTATGTGACTTGACTTAACCTACCAAAACTTCACCTGTAAATGCCCCACAAGGTTCCATCAAGCTTTAAATCTATGTTCATATATGATCCTTTCCTGGGACACATTTTTCCATGGAAGGATGGGAAAATATAATAGTTGAAATATAATCCTTATGCCAGAAGAATTTTTGGATAGTATTCAAAGCCATGGTAGAACTTGCTAAAGTTTGTCCTTCTCCAGCCCATAAGAACTTAGGGACACCTGAACATCAAAAGGGTCTATGAGGTGCAAGAGAGGAATAATGAGTTAAAATATATTATGGAGAATGAATTAGGCAGACGAAGCAGCACACAGGATATTACCAGAGTGGTGTATACTGAGAAATGGAGAGTGGACTGGCCATGTGACTTGAGAGAAGAATGATTGATGGAGACCCTCAATGTGCTCAGGGGTATCCATGCAATGCAAAGAGCCTAGAGGAACTCATAAAATTGGAGAAGACTGGTCCAACACCTTCATTTCACAAATGACGAGACTAGATCACACAGTAATGACTAGAGGTAGTAGTATTTAAAGCAAGGTCTACAGACTCCATAGTCAGTGCACTGCACAGGATGAGAAGATATGGGTGTATATGGGTAGATGGGTGAGCTGGAATCAGCACTACTTTGAAAGAAACAACCAAATCAGTAAGAACTTCTAAGAACTTCACGTGAACACTATGAATAAATAGACATTTGTGGGCAAGCTGGGGGCCTGATAACCATTTATAAAATTGTTTCTATGGGGAAATGAGCTGCTAAATTATAAACAGAAGCACTTTTGGATATAGTCTGTTGGTGAGTCAGTGACACTAACTGGTAAGTATTGTGAAATAAAATTGATTTTGAAATTAATGCCAATATAAAAAAGATTGGTTATTTAGGTAATCTTCCAAGACAAAGGAATAGAAGTATTGGGACGGGGTTAACCAAGAGAGTCTGAAGAGCAAGGGCACAGGTGGAAAGGTTGATGGTTAGAAGTTCCAGGAAGGCAAATTAATAATTAAGGTTCCTAATAATTAGAGCTAACCCTTGATGGAACAGGCTGCCCACATCAAAAAGTGACAAACTCCTTCCAAGAGGAACTCTTCGCGCAAAGGTTATAGCATCACTTCTAGTAAATGTCACACATCAAACCTGTGCATGTGTGTGTTGGATTCCCACAAGTGGGTGAAGAACTCAAAGTATGGTGAGATATGAGGAGCTCCAAGGGTGGCTCCAAAAACAAGAAAGTTCTCTTACCCTGAGAGTTGTGATTCTGGCAAATAAAGAAATTAAGGCTCAGGGTATGAAATGAAAACTCTAGCCTGGAAAGTCATGTCTCCTACTCTCCCCTACCCCCTTCCATATCAAGACGATCTAAGGAAAAACTCCTCATCAAACCAAAGACGACAGATTTTATTTTTTCTAAACTTTGGGAAGCGTATGTATGTATGTATGTATGTATGTATGTATATAAATATGGAGAGAGTTTCACATTTTTCAGACTAACCTTTTAAAGCCTAAATGAGTCACTGAAAAATAATTTTATTGAAAAACCTAGAGAAGAATGGAATATTTTTCCTAAGTGGTAATAAGATAATATAGGTCTTTTCTCCTTAATAATAAACCTAGTAGTGAAGTTTGAACCTTTATAAAAAGCCCTCAGATTGTTGAATAGTG
>JAQQSV010017406.1:0-11614 GCA_028646515.1 Pseudochirops corinnae
GCATCATTCTTATTTCTCTTCCCAATTTTTCTTCCACTTCTCTCATTTGGTTTTCAAAATCTCCCTTCAGCTGATCTCTAGCTTTTTGGCAATCTTCATGTTTCTTGGGAGTTTTTGGTGTGGGAGTTCTGACTGCGTTGTCTTCCTCCCTTTCCTGCTTTGTTCCTTCTTTTCCTCAAAGCAGGAATCTAGGGTTTGGTTGCTTTTCTTACTTTGCTTCCTATGCTTATTCATGGTTGCCATTCAATGTTTTATTTTTTTTTTTAGTTCTGTGGAACTCTGCTTCCAGAGGGAACAACTCTGTCCCAAATCTCCGGGGTTTTCCAAGCTGCTGGGGATTTTAGAGGCTGCTGGGTCCCTTCCCAGCTCTGGCTCACTGGAAAAAAAAAACCCAGGACCACCACCCAGGACTACAATCCAGATTCAGGCTGCTCAACATGAGAGCACTTGGCCTCAGAACAATCACTTGGCCCCCCTGCTGTCTGCAGGCCAGGAGCTCTGAAGCGGCAATGTGGAGGTAGGTGCAGAGCCTCTGCTTCCTGCTTCTTTGCCCTGGAGGTGGCTTGGCCAAATGTGCTTTTCTTCCCCAGTTTTTAGCCAAGTTCCACTAACCTTAGTCCTTTTTTCTTATGGCTTGACAATTCTGGATACTGCCACAGCTACCTCAGATCCACTGTCCTGAAGCTCCAGCTGCGGCGGAGCTCGTCTTGTCCAGCTGACCCCAGAACAAAAGCCGTCGTTTCAGGCTGGGCTGGTTTTGGCTCTCAGAGTTGAAATGGTCAATTTGAGCCAAGCTGCCTTCAGCAGCAAATATATCTGTGTGTGTTTTAGGGCCCTAGAATTTGTTTAGAGTCCTATTTTTTGGGCATTTGATGTGGCTGTGTCAGAGCTGTGATTTCTTGCTGCTCCTATGCCACCATCTTGGCTCTGTCCCCATAAAATGTTTCTTAATAAGAATATTTCCCTTTTTCAAAAAAAGTTTATACTAATATTAACTACTACACAATTCCTAAATTCTCTGGTAATAAAATCTTTTTCCATATAATTACAAAATTTATAAAAGGAAGTTTCACAGGTCTTTTCTTCACATAATTAACAATAGCCACCTTTCACAAATATATTTTTAGAAATACTTGATTTATGCAATAACTCCAGATAGCTTGGTTTACAATCTCACATATTTCATAAATGATTTCAAAACAATCTTAACTGAAACTTCCTTTTAAACAAAGACAAACTTAAAAGTTTATTATTTCTTAAATTACAAAACTTCAAAATATTGTAATGCATGGGGTATGGGACAGTGTTTCCTCTTGCCCCAGATGTTTAGTTCTTCTCTCTAGTATGAAACCAAAGCTAAACCTTCAATCGCCTGTAAGTGCTCACAGCCAGGGGCTTTCTGCCTCACTGCTTCTGCACTCTCCAGGCTTGTGTTGATTCCATCTTACCCCTGCAGCTCTTCACAGCACAGCTGGTTCTGCAGTTCCTGGTCAACAGAGGTTCCCTCAAAACTCCCAGGATCAAACTCCCAACTCCCCTCACTATCCCAGTTGTAAAAGTTCCTGTGTCTGGGGTTGAGGCAGCCTTTCAGACAAATTAACCCCATGTTTTGCCAGTTGTTGTTTAAGAGGTTTTCTACTTCATCTTAAAATGGAACTTAGCCTAGAAGTGTTTATTCTTCATTGGCACCAAACCTTGCCTGGAATTTTCTTCCAATCTTCTCAAATTCTCAGAGGAAGACTTGGGTTATGCACTTTTTCTTATTTATCTTCACCCACACTTTTTTCACCCTAAGTTGCTATTTTAACTCTGATAGGGGAAAATCTTGAGAGTGTAGATTTTTCTGACCTACTCTGCCATCTTCCCAGAATCCTCTCTCCTTGCCCTTCTCTAAGGTTCATGTCAAATCTTCCATGCAGCCAATCCTCATCCTCACAGATGAAAGTAGTCTCTTTTCCCCTCATTTTTTACCAGAGCCCTTGTTTTTTCTTCATTGAAATCACTTTGTAGCATATTTATTAGGGTACACACCCAAACAACAGTTCTTTCTACCCCTTTAGGCAAGAGTGTGCTAAGAAAGTATTTACAAACAGGATATCAAGATGGGAAAAAGTATGTACACACATTTATAAATTTGAATCATTAACCCTTTTTAAAGCCAAGATGATCAAACAAGCCCTGATTTAGTTTGATTACTAATTTTTGAGGTAATAAATGCTCATACTGAAAATTTAACAAGAGGCTTTTCCATCAGGTTAGAACTAGTTTTAGCACTGAATGGCTGATGGTCCTACATATACTTTAGAATATAAGTATTTTGAAGGTAAGGGATGTATCTTTTTTCTTTTTAAATTGTGAGGCCTTCTGGTTGGAAGGAACTCCAGAAATCATTGTCAAACCTTTAGATGATCAAGTATCTTTCCTGAAACATCACTATCAAGTGGTTATCTAGATTCTAATTAAAGAGATGCAATAAAAGTAAACCAACTACATATTAAAATAACCTGTTTCATTTTGTTTAGTAATATTTGCTAGGAAAATTTTTTTCTCTATCAATTCAAGATCTTTCCCTTTGTAATTCAGACCCCCTTGATCCAAGTTCTGTTCCAGGAAGGCAAGAAAAACAAACTATATTCCTCTTTCCAACTTCAATATACTCTACCTTCTCCATTCTAATTTTTACTATTCACATTTACTATATCTGATTTGGGTCATATGGGATGAAACTTCAGAGTTATTTTAATTTGTATTTTTCTTATTTTTAGTTATTTTTGAGTAATCTTTCTTATGATTAGATTGCTATGGGGCAAAGGCATTTTTCTCCAGGGCAAGACATCATTTTAATAACAGAAACATGTAAACTTTTAGTAAAAATAAGTCATGTTGGCACCTTAAAAAAGACAGGTTCCTGATCATGACCATTTTAGCAGTTATGTTATCATGAAATTGGGTCTAGGTCCTCTCTATCTCTCAAAGACAAAATACCTGGACTGAGAGATTTAAGCCCTTTGGGGCCTTTTAAAACTAAGTTGGTCTTCCTTCTGATTACCCTGATTCTGATTACATTTGGACTTTCCCTACCATAGTTAAAGCAATCCTAATTGGTAGATATTTTAATAAGGAAATGGATTAAAAGTTCTCAACTCCTCCCTATTCATCAGTTAGGGGTTGAGGGCAGGACTAATACTCAGGTGATCAAATTAAGTCTTCATCTGGGGAAAATTGGCTTGTTCTGGATGTGGTTGGTTAGAACTCTCTCTGACACTTAAGAAAGCTAGATGTTTTAGGAGACAAAGCTATATCTAACACTCTCTAACTAGAAAAAAAAAAACATTTCAAGCAGGTTTTCCACCAACCACTTAATTTTAATTTGCTCACCCCTCTAAGGATGAAACCACTTCTAATTTTGACTAGGAAAAGCAAGGGCAAGAAACTTATCCCCTGAGGAGGGCTTAGACGGAGCAGATTTTCTCTTTACAGGGTAAACAGAATTGAGGTTCCCAGTTAGGGAGGACCCAGACCAAGCTAGTTAAGAGACAGATAACTCCAGAGCTGGAAGTGATAATATTACAAATTGCCCTGTGAGTGAAACTGGAAAAAATGGGGTTTGACCAAGTAGGGAAAAGGATGGATTTCAGAATAATATGATACAGCATAGCTTCAATTTTTCTCAGCTATTCTTTTGAGAACTTTTTGTTCATATCATCAAACAATTTTTCTATTTAGGAATGATTTATATATATATATATATATATATATATATATGACTTTTTTATATATCACAGCAATCAAACTTTTCTCAGAAATATTTGATATGAAGATTTTTGCCCAGTTGTCCACTTTTCTTACCATTGTGCTTAAATTAATTGTGTACACCTTTCAGTTTCAATCTTTTAATATCATGGAGTCAAAATTATCTAACTTGTTTCTGGGAGTCATCTCTATTCTTTACTTGGTTAAGAAATCAAATCCATCACAGTGAATGATCCTGAGCTGTTTTTGTTTGTTTGTTTGTTATTTCTTTAATGCTCCAACACTTAATATTTACAAAATGCCCATTTTCAGTTTATTTTGGTCTCAGGCATAAGCTGTTAATCTAAATACAAATTCTGCCAAAATGCTTTCCAGTTTTTTCCAATAAGTCTTGTCAAATAGGGAGTTCTTCTACCTTATAATTATATTTTGGGTGGTGATGAAACACAGGTCTCTCTTTAAAAAAAAATCAGTGTTCTAAATTGGGTATCTTGCCCTGGAGGAGAGTAGGGGAGAAGGGGATGAGAGGGGGGATGATGGTGGAGAGGGCAGGTTGGGGGGGAGGGTTGTTACAGGCACACACTTCTGAAAAGGGTCAGGGACAAAGTAGAGAATAGAACAAGGAGAGGGAGGGATAGAAAGGAGGAAAATATCATCAGTGTTGCACAATCTGTCCATTGTGGAGAAGTTCTACATAACTACACATGTATACCCTGTAATTAATTGCTTGTCTTTCTAGTGGGGGTGGTTGACAAGGGAGGAAGGGAAAGAATCTAGAATTTATAGTTCTAAAATCATATGTTATATATATTTTTACTTGCATGCAACTGGGAGGTGTGATGTGCAGGCACTGGGATGGGGAGATCCATCTTGCTCTACCAGAGGGTTAGAGGGGTGATGGGGGATGATATAGGAGAGAGCAGATTGGAGGAGGGGGTATACAGTGGAGTCACTGTTTTTTTGCAGGGGAAGATAGGGGGAGAATTTGTGACTCAAAATCTTGTGGAAATCAATGAAATGGACTGAAAATAAACAAAAGTTAATTTAAAAAAATAAATAAATTTTAAAAATCAGTGTTCAATTTTTAAGCAACTCTAAATACTTTTATTGATTGCTGAAATATAATTTGAAATCTAGAAGTGGGATTCCCATCATTTAAATTAAAAAAAAAATCCTTGAAAGTCTAGGTATTTAAATGAACTTTAGAGAATTTTGTCTATTTCCATAAAAATATCCCCGTGGTTGGTAGCTCAATTAATAGAACAACAAATCTGTAAATGATTATTTGTAGTATTAACACTTTTATATTATTGTCACAGATCAGCTAGAAGCAATGAAACTCCATCCAATTATTTATAAAATTCTTTATTTGAAGAATTTCATCTAAGAGAATGACAATAATGACACAACATGCCAAAACTTATGGGATGCAGTAAAAGCAGTTCTTGGGGGAAGTTTTATATCACTAAATACTTACTGGAATAAAATAGAGAAAGAGGAAACCAATGATTTGGGTATGTAACTAAAAAAACTAGAAAAAGAACAAATTAAAAATCCCCAACTAAATACCATATTAGAAATTTTGAAAATCAAAGGAAAGATTAATAAAATTGAAATTAGGATAATTATTGAACCAAAAAATAAAACTAAGAACTGTTTTTTAAAATAAATAGACCAATTAAATAGGTAAACCATCGGTTAAATAGATTTTTAAAAAAAGAAGAAAACCAAATTACCAGTATCAGAAATGAAAAGGGTGAATTTACCATCAAAGAAAAGGAAAGTAAAACTATTAAAGTTAAAACTATTAAAATTAAAACCATTTTCTCCAACTGTATGCCAAAACATCTGACAATCTTATTGAAATGGAGGAATAATTGCAAAAATTTAAGTTGCTGAGATAAACAAAGAGGCAATAACATACTTAAATAATCGCATTCCAGAAAAAGAAAATGAACAAGCCATCAATGAACTCCATATGAAAAAAACTCCAGGAACAAATGGATTCACACATGAATTCTACCAAACATTTAAAGAACAATTGAATGTAATACTTTATAAAGTATTTGCAAAAATAGGTGAAGAAGTGATCCTATCAAATTCTTTCTATGACACAAATATAGTGCTGATGTTTAAACTGTGAAGAGCCAAAACAGAGAAAAAACATTACAGACCTATTTCCTTAATAAATAAAGATGCAAAAAATTTTAATGAAATATTATCTAAGAGTTTAAAGCAACTTATAATGAGAATAATACCCTATGATAATGTGGGATTTATACCTGGAATGCAAGTCTGGTTGAATATTAAGAAAGTCATCAGCATAACTGACCACATCAATAACAAAATGAATAGAAGGCATACTATTATCACAATAGATGCAGAAAAAACTTTTGGCAAAATAAAGCACACATTCTTATTAAAATCACTAGGAATTCAAGAGCCAAGATGGCAGAGTAAAAGGCAGGTACTCAACTGAATTCTCCCACAAATTAAGAAGAGGACAGTACTGACACTATACCCATATCTGAAACCTGAAGAGGTAATATGAACTGGTCCCAAACCAAAAAAAAACATTCTTGAAAGAGCTCAAAGATTTAAAAAGCCAAATTAAAGTGAGTGAAGAAAAATTGAACAATTATTTAAAAATACAATTGACAAAATGAAAAAAAAAATCCCTGAAGAGAATAACTCCTTGAAAAGTAAGATTGGTCAAATGGATAATAAAGAGGTACAAAACCTAACAGGAGAAACTAAATCCTTAAAAAAAAAATGGCAAAACGGCACAAGTAGAAGCTAATAACTCTATGAGGCTGCAAGAATCAGTCAAACATAATCTAAAGAATGAAAAAAATAGAATAAAGTGTAAAATATCTCATTGGAAAAACAACTGACCTGGAAAATAGATCCAAGAAAGATAATCTAAGAATTACTGGTCTATTGGAAAGCCTTGAAAAAAAAAACAGAGCCTGTACAGTATCTTTTAAGAAATCATCAAGGAAAACTCCCCAAGGTCCTAAAACCATGGGGTAAAATACTCATAAAAATAATTCACCTTTCACCTGATGAAAGAGATCCCAAGTTGAAAATGCCAATAAATATTGTAGCCAAATTCTGGAATTATCAGGTAATGGAGAAAATAATGCAAGCAGTTAGAAAGAAACAATTAAATATGATGGAACTACATTCAGGATCACACAGGACCTTGCAGCTTCTACATTAAAAGACCAGAGGTATTGCGATATGATATTTTGTAAAGCAAAGGAGCTTGGATTACAACCAAAGATCTACTACATAGCAAAACTGAGCATAATTTTTCAGGCAAGCAGATGGACGTTCAATGAAATAAGGGGCTTCGTAACTTTCCTGATGAAAAGGTCAAAGCTCAATGTAAGATTAGATCTTTAAATACAAGACTGAAGAGAGACATAAAAAGGTTAAAAGGGAAAAAAAGAAAAAAAAACTTTTTATTCAATAAGAGCAAACGATTTACCACCTCACATGACAGAATGATACTTGTTAATCTTGAGAACTGTATATTTACGAAAACTTTTAAAAGGGATATACATTGATAGAGGGTGTGTTTATAAATTAACTGATGCGATGATAAAAAAAAACCTAATTAAGGGGTATAAATGGACTATAATGGGAGAAACAGCAAGGAGAAGGCAGAAAAGGATAAATTACATCACATGAAGAGGCATAAAACATGTTAAAGTAGAGGAAAGGAAGAGAGGGAAATGAAGATTGTTTGAACTTTACTCTCAATTGATTTAGTTCAAGGAGGGAATATCATACTCAGTTAAGCATAGGAATCTAACTTGCCCTACAAAGTAGGAGGGGAAAGGGGAAAGAAAAAGGAAGTGATGGTTAGAACAGAGGGAAGAAGTAGTAAGATAAAAGGGAAAGAAAAGGGAGCGGGACTGATAGAAGGGAGGAAAGGTTGAATGAATTGGTGGTCATAGGAAAACTTTTTGAAGAATGGAAGGGAGAAGGGAGAGATAAAAGCATAAACAAGAGGGGAAAGGGATGGGAAGAAAGACACAGATAGTCATCATAATTGTGAATGTGAATGTAATGAACTCTCCCATAAAATTGAGGCAAGTAGCAAAATGGATAAAAAAAATATAATCCTACAATGTGTTGTTTAAAAGAGACACATTTGAAACAGGGGGATACACAGAGAGTAAAGGTAAAAGGCTGGAGTAGATTATATTATGCTTCAGGGGAAGTTAAAAAAAACAGGGCTAGTAATACTAATCTCAGACAAAGCAAAAGCAGAAATAGATGTAATCTAATCAAAAGAGAAATGAAAGGAAACTATATCCAGCCAAAAGGAACTATAGACAATGGAGTAATATCATTACTAAACATATATGCACCAAGTGGTTCAGAATCCAAATTCTCAGAGGAGAAGTTAAAAGAGTTAAAGGAATAAATAGAGAGCAAAATTTTAGTAGTGGGAGACCTCGACTTTCCCCTTTCTGAATTTGATAAATTTAACCTCAAAATAAGCAAAAAATAATTTAAGGAGGTTAATAGAATTTTAGAAAGAGAAGATATGATAGATCTCTGGTGAAAATTAAATGTGGATAGGAAGGAATATAACTTTTTCTCAGTGTTTGAAATGGTAATGGTAATTTGAAGATCTTCCCTAACCCTTAATAGACCAAATGTAATCACATGGAGCCCATGGGAGGAGAAGCTTGCCAAAAGGGTGGAACAGGAAGGGTAGAGAAGGAAGGAGAAGAAGAAAGAGCCAGAACTGCTAGGGGCAAGTAGCAAGGGGGCTGAGCAGCTAGTGTGATGGCGAGAGGGGCATTATTGTTTAAGGGAGCCTTTTTTGTTTTGAAGCTTAATGGAGGGAAGGCTTCGGAATGTTGGTATTTGCTGCATTGGTTGAGTACCAATTTCTTGGTTGTTATGATGAATTTGGCTTTCTGGTTTGGGGATTCAACTTTCTGGTATTTGAATAAATGCTTTGGTTCGGTCCGCATATAGAGAGTCTGTTACATTTTGGGATTCACAACTACACATATTCATACCACTGCTCGCACAGGGCATTATAGAGGTACGTGAAACATACACAAAAATAGATCATGTACTAGGGCATAAAAATTTTACAATTCAGTGCAGAAAGACAGAAATATTAAATGCATCCTTTCCAGATCATGATGCAGTAAAAATTGTATGTAATAAAGAACCATAGAAAGATATATATGTATGTATTTGGAGCTGATCATCTTACAATAATGCTATTATTTTGTATACAATACATAAAACAAATTTTTTTAGGAAATGAAAAAAAAATATTCTCAACACTACCACCATGACCACCATCATCAATGTTGCTAAATAAGTCATATAATCACTCCAGAGATTTTGGCTTATCTATGCAGCAAAAAATAAAAAGTGCATGAAGAATGGCACATAAACTCTCAAAAATCATGTGGGTCTGCAAAAGAGAAATGTAATAAATCTCTAGCCAAAAATATGAATGAATTGGTTGCTAAACCAAATTAATTATGATACCAATAAAATCATATTGCTAAAGAAAATGAACTTGAATTAGCTAGGAATTTTAGCACTCTTGTGGATACAGTTTGTTCTGAGAGATTCTCAAAGAGGCTTACTTCATCCTCCTTGTTACTGTAACCTATACATGCTTTCTCTGGCAGGAGTTGATAAATCAAAACCAATGACCAGCTACTGATTATATTTACATATGAATACCTTCTGAGCCTTGATTGTCATAACCAGGAAGATCCAGCTTCAGTTCCTGTCATTGAGAATTATTAGATGTGTTACAAAGGGAAAATCATAACTCTCACAATCTAAACTTTTCCACTGATAAATAGGCATGATATTACAGTGTTGATGTCATGGGGTTTTTGTGAAGCCTGGGTAATATAGCATATATAAAGTTCTCTTTAACTTTAAAGTACCATAAAATATTTATTGTTAATTTATATTATTGTGTTATTACATAATTTATTGTTATAACAAAGTTTTATTTACAATTTAATTTAAATTAATCTAATTATTTTGGCTTTATAAGTTACATTGTTGCTGTCGTTTTCCCTTTTCCTTTTTTTCTCTCATCAACACTTGAACATTAAGTAGGAATTAGTGGTCTAGAACTGGACTTGTGATTTTATTGATGTAGAGAACTCAATGTTACATGTGTATATAATGTCAAAAATAGGAGAGGACAGAGCAAGGGATGAATAGGGAAAGGATGATCCTTGGGAAACTGGTTTCATGAGTACTACAGTATGGGCAGACATGTTTAAACACAATCTTGACTATCAGAACACAGGATGCCCATGATGAATGAAGGATGGCTAGATATGCTCGGTAAAAACAATAGATATGGATGTGATTGTCTGGTTCCTGTAAGTTAGAGTTGTTAAACATGTTGCCAACAGACCAAATGCAGCGCAACATTTTCTCGTGTGACACATACTAGAATAAAAGGTAATTGGGAGCATATTTAACAAAATAAACAAAAATTCAACAAAACATATATAACATTATATTTAAAACAACCAATATGCAGCACATAGGGATTCTTATGGGAAAATTATTAGCCCCCATTTCTATTTGAATCTAATATCATTAATACAGGCCTTGCTTTAAGGTTAAAGCAGGTACCTTCTCCCCTAAATTCAGCTGAAAGGCATAACGTTTCAGCTAGCAGCCCAACCTCTGCAAACCTTTTACTCTCAGCTGCAACCACACATCCTGGCTCTTTCACTGGCCGTATAATCATTTGAGTCAAAAACAAAACAAAACAAAACAAAACAGTGTAAAAGTGATGACCCAAGATTGTGCTTACTACTGCTTTCTCAGTATCAGCCCCAATGGCAATAGTAATCTCCTCCAAAGGGAGTTATGAAGAGAGTTATTACTATTATCCATTAACTTTATTTTTTTTCTCTCTTTGCTAGTGAGTGTCCAGAGGGTAAACTGTTTTATGGCCTTCCTTAAAATAAGGTCAATTGCTCTTAGTAATAATGATGAAAAGACTATTTCTTCTCTTTTTTATTATATGCTCTTAGTCCAACCTTTTTTTTTTCCCTTAAGACACCTTGCTGCACTATGTGTGTATGTAGGCATTCATATACACATACATACATGTATATACGTACACACACATATAATTTAGTATATGCATATATACATACACTGACATATATACATGTATCTATATACACATATAAAACCAGAAGATTCACTAAATAGGCTAAATTGATCAGGATATGATACTACATGAATAAATTTTAAAATAAACTTTCATCAAAACTGGGATGAATTAAGTTTTAAAAAATTTTGAGAAATCACTAGGACTTTACTAATATTTTTTTCCTCCAAAGGGCAACTAGATTCAACAAGGATATCATAGATACCCAATGAGATCTACATTGGGAAATATTATTCCCATGGCATATATTGGAAGAAATTCATCCCAACATACTTTGTAAGCATATATTATAAAAAATATATTGTATTAGGGGATACATAGAAATCAAAGATGTGTCAAATTACATGAAATAATTTACTGTCTAGCTTAGTTAGGGATACTGGTCTAATGTAACACTATACATTAGATAGAATAATATTTATAATTATCAAAAAGTGAGAAACAAGTTTATGTACAATTCTACTTTTTAAGACTAAGAATATATTAATGAGAGGGACCTCAGATCTTCAAAAATTCTATTATTTGTAAACCTAATTTAAAGTTGAAACTATTTCAATATGTGTTAATTACTAGAAATATTAGTCTCTTTGTGCAGAAAACTAGACATAATGGTTAAATTATATGTCAATTTGTTTTGAAAAGTAGAATCTTGTTTGT
>JAQQSV010017407.1:0-11613 GCA_028646515.1 Pseudochirops corinnae
TGACATAGGAGGGAATAGACTGGGGGAGGGGGGACACACTGGGATGGCTGTTTTGGGGTCATGGGTAGGGGAAAGAAGGGGAGAAAATATGTAACTCAAAGTCTTGTGGAAATGAATGATGCAAACTAAAATAAAATTAAAAAAAAAAAAGAAAAGAAATTGTTCCCAAATGGGCAGACAGGTCTGGTGGGTTTCATTGTTCAGAGTCATGTGTTCCGTAAGAATTTTAGCTGAACCCATAGCTACAGTCATATTCAAATTTAACATTTCCTGTAGCTTCTCCAGTGAACTGTAAGCTAACAAGCACTGTACCAAGAAGATATTCTGAATTTATCAGAAGGCTGCTAACCTGTTCAGAGCAGAATTGTTAAAATGTGTAATGAGGTAACATTCTGAGTTACGAAATAGAGATTAGGCATCTGCAAAGAAGTCTTGCAGGTTTCTCTAACCCAAACTGCTTGTCAATCATCTAAAATAAAGTTTCTTTCCAACACTTCAAAAAAAATGATATGATATACTGAAAAGTTATTGAAATTGGACAAAAAAAATGACTGAGAATAAAGAGAGTAGGAGAGAAATGACAGCCTGTGAAGAACAAATGATAACAAACAAAGTCTAATGTCACACCTGATGGTTCCTATCTTTATCAAAGTGATATTAAAAATTAGACCAAATTTGGAAAAACATAAGCTAAAATGATAATCTGGCTTTCTTTATTATTTGTTTCAAAAAGGTGAACTTTATAACCACCAGGAGATATAAGTCAGACTGAAGAATGACAATATATACAATCTCTACTAAAGGAAACAGAGCCAAGTGAGACTGAAGCTCTTTACTTTGCCACAAGATACAGTCTTCAGGGCTCTTATTTTCATGGTACTTTTTGCTAAATCCTTTAAAGGTTGAAAGTTGTTTAAGAATAATTTGAATTCTTTGAGTTCAGATAACGTAGAGCCTATAGGACAAAGGAACTTTGTCACCTCCTGGACACTGGACCAGGCAAGAAATTTTGTTTATTTCTTTCTTATGGGAGAATGTAGATGTTATGTCTTAAATTAGCAAAAATCATATGTCTACAGGCAGTTTTTCTGTACTTTCCCAGAGAACAATGGAATCTAACCTTAAATTACAAAGTTTAGTCTTCATCTGTGATAACTGAAAGAATTTTAACTGTTGTGGGTTTTTTTTTAATTTTTTAAAAAATTCACATAGCAATTAAAAGTTGATTCTTACCTGTGAGAAAGGTCTTTAAAGTCTGTTAAATCTCATGTAAGATTTTGCAGTGCAGGGAGGGGATTGACAAACCACTCACAGACATAATTAACTTTAAGAACAAAATGGAATTTTAAACAATTAGTATTAGGTGCCATGACCATGATATGAATTTATTCATTTTTCTTTTCCATTTCCCTTCTTAACATTCAGTCATTTTCAGTAACATTCAACTCTTTGTTACCTCATTTGGGGTTTTCTTGGAAGAGATGATGGAGCAGTTTGTCATTTCATTCTCCAGTTCATTTTACAGATGAGGAAACTGAAACAAACAGGGTTAAGTTGATGTAACTAGAGTCATATAGCTAGTAAGGTCTGAGGCCAGATTTGAACTTTGGAAACTGAGGCATAGCACTCTGCATTGTGCCATCTAGTCACCCAATTTCCCTCTTTCAGAATAAGTATATTTACTCTGAAGTAATATGACTCTTCTTAAATTTAAGTACAATGCCTTGCTCAAAGTAACCATTTAGTGAATATATGCTAAATTTAAAAAACACTTTTAATGATCAGAACATTAATTCAATTTATCAAGTTTTTAAAAAATATCTAATGTGTACTATGTATTTCATTTACAAGGATGAAAAATGCCACAGGCATTGAGAAGCTTGCATTCTACTAGGAGGGATAACATGCTTGTGACTAAGAAGAAGAACAAAGAATATGTAGCCATGGAGGCAAAAGAGAGATCTAGGAAAAGAACTCTGGGGAAATTCGAGAATGGGAATATTGTGTGCTGAGGAAATTGGAAAAAGCCTTAAATAGGAGATGACACCCTGATTCAAACCATCAGGGAAGAGAAAGGTCTTCAAAGACAATGATGAGGAAGAACTGAATTCCAGACTTGGAAACATGTACAGGTTTTGAGATTTGCCAGAGCATGGATTACAAAATTAAGAGGAATACGAAATAAACTTTCAATTAGAACCGCACATACAAAATAGTTATGCATAAAATTAAAATTGAACAGGATTAATGAGAGAAATTCATTATGCCCTTCTTGCTTTGAGCCGGAAAACAAATAGTGTGGCCAGAGCCCTAAGATTTTGAATATTTTGACTGAACTTAGTCAAGTAGCCAATTTAATCAAAATAACTGATTCTTTGCAGAGCTGAAGTCATTCAAAATAGATCTTTTAGTAGTTCCATGTAACACTTCATCTAAAAATGCATAATCTCTTAAATATTAATATAGGATAGTCTTGGCACTGAGGATATATTTTTTTCTGTATTAGGTTAATTATGTATAATATCTGTCAAAATAATAGCATGACATATTAGTTATGCTATTAAAAGAGTTCAGAATATTTAACAATATTCAATTACTTCTATTATTCAGATAGTATATTAACCTTCTGTTTTTATTGATGAAGGCACATTTTACTCATTACAAATAGACATGATAATCATTCTTGTTTCCAAAGCAAAAAAGAACCATGAGCAATGTTACAAAATTATCTTGGATTAACTAGGTTTGGTTCCTGCAGAGCTTGAAACTGGAAAATAAAAAGGGATTTTTATGTTACTATTCCAAGAAATTTGGAAGTCAGATAAGTATGAGGAAGAACCTTAGAGGTTTTTTATTTGAATTTCTTTTAGTAATTTGGCAATTTTTTTATATGGTTGTTTATAGGTTGGATTTTTTCACTTGAAAATTTCTTTTTCATAGTAATTGACCTTTTATCCTTGGTATAATAGCTCAGATTTTTAGAAATTTGAAAGAAATTTTTATATATCTGGATATGAAATATCAGAGAAATTTTGTACAAGGTCATTTGAAATAAAATATTGTCAGTTGTCAAAGAGAGAAAAGAAGGAAGGAAAGAAGAAAGGAAGGAAGAAAGGAAGGAAAGAAGTATGTAAGATGCAAGAGTTCAGAGTCTGAATCTGAGGTCAGAAAAGGTCTGTATTCTTTCTCATGAGAAAGGACTCTGCCCCTGTCACTCAAACAGCATCTACCAGGGAGAGAGCAACAGGTAAAAGCAAGCCCATGGTTATATCACCTTCTAATACTGAAACCCAACCCCCCAACTGACCTTCATTCTCATTGGTAGGGAGGCCGGCCCACAACCTAAGTGCAGGAATCTATGTCTGAGACAAAGTACCTGGAAACATGTGCATGTCCGATACAAGGCCAAGAAAGCAGTTTTATCCTTATTTGGCAGATCTTGTGCTGAGGTGGCACTGGGGAGGGTTTCCATTGCTCTAAGTCCTAGATTCCTGTAAAGTCAGGTGACCTCTAAACTTAGGCCTAGTGAATACTGAAGCCACTCTAGATTTGATTTTTCAGAATGGGGAAACTTCACTGCAAATTATCCCTCATGGAAGGAAGAAAAGAAGGAAGAAAGGAAGGAAGGAAGGAAGGAAGGAAGGAAGGAAGGAAGGAAGGAAGGAAGGAAGGAAGAAAGATAGGAAGGAAGGAAGATAAAGTTAGATTGTGAAGCTCTTCAAATTCCATGTAGATTGTGTGTTATGCTAGAGGCAGTGGAGATCAATTGAACTTGATCAGGAAAGTGACTTAGTCAGATGTATTTCAGGAATGTTAATTTAGCAGTGATCTGGAAGATGTACTACTGAAGGAAGAGAGTGAAGCATGATATATTAGTTATGCTATTAAAAGAGTTCAGAGTGGAGGTGATAAGGGTCTAAATGACATTAATGACTAAGAGTAAAGTGAGTGAATGAAAAAGATGTTGTGGAGATATAATCAATAATTCTTAGGTCCTGACTGGATATTGGTGTGTGAGAAGTAGTCAAAAACTAAAGACAACTCCATGGTGAATGGAAGGAGGTGATCTTCTTGATAGAAATAGGAAGGTAACAAGAAGGTAGAATTCAAGAAGAAAGTTCCATTTTGGAGTTACTGTATCTCACTAGTTTATCCAAGTTTGGAGTTCCAGTGAAACATGTTCAGGAAGGTGATAGTATTTGGTAGAAAAATGAACATGAGACAGGATTAGAATTTATATGAGGTTATATAGCAATGACATTTTAGCATGATCAAGTTGTTAGAAATTATTTACAATTATTTCTATCTATTTATTCATTGGTTGTCCCTCAGGCCTGGAATGATTTCACACCTTGTTTCTGCCTCCTGACTTCCTTTTCTGCTTTTAAGTCTCAGCTTAAATGCTACCTTTTGCAGGAGGTCCCCCTCAATGCTAGTGCTTTCTCTCTAGGATTACCTCCAATTACCCCTATATATACCAGATACACATAGTCATTACCATGTTGTTTCTTCCAATAGAATATGAGCTTCTTGATGGGACTGATTGTTTTTTTACCTTTTTTCCTATCCCTGGTACTTAGCACAGTTTCTGAAAAATAGTAAGGACTTCACAAATGCTTGTTGATTTGACTTGACTACTGAGAATAACAAGTTCACTTTCCATAATTAGCTTCTTTCACTCTGGGTCTCACATATTTTAAAAAATCTCAATTATTATAGCATGCTAATGAAGAAGGCACTTGTAATGTTTCTGAATAGAAACCTGAGCAGTGAGCCTTTCTTGTTTCTTTTTTTTTTTTCCCAAAGTGAGTCAAAATACATGTGTCTTAAATAATTCCTATGTAGCGGCTACATTTAAGCTCTACTTAGAAAACAATAGAGCCCCAAACTAATAATGAAGGGGTGAGAGATTCACTGAATGCTTTTCAACACGGTGTAGGTGACAAGAAGAAATAATAAGACATCTGCAGATAGAACTGAAACACTGGAAGATTCTTATAACCAGAATGTCAAATTGATAGGTATAATCTTTATCTGTATATAAATAGAGAGCTGTTGGGGGCCTCCAGGCTTGGCTTTGTGATCTAAGCATCCAAATGAGAGTGCCCAGACTGCCTGGAGCCATAGCTTTAAATCCTGTCAACCCAACCTTTCCTTTTCCTGAAGTAGATACAAGGAGTTTCATGTAGTGTCCTCTGTGTGTGTGGTGAGGGTTGGAGGGGGAGATTCTTTCAAATGACACCTTCAAAGCCAAGTGCTAACTGCATTTGGGAGACTTTAAAGATTCTTTTGTCTCTTTTTCTTTCTTTGTTCTAAAGTACGAATTTGTTTTTTTTGTTTTTGTTTTGCCACAGCACTGGGAGCTAGACCAAAATAGTGGGTGGCCCAACACCCACCTGATCCCTTTAGGGTATTTGGCACTTTAAAACAATCTCACTCCTTTTATTGATATTGGAGAGATGTAAAAGGGAAAAGGCTAACTTTATATGCAAACTTTGGAGAGATTCACTTTGATAGCAAAAATGGTTGAGCCACTGTAAGCCCTGGTTTATGGATTGAAAAGAAAGGAAGCACCACAAGGGAAATCTACCATGAACCACCTGGACTGATGAGAAAGTGAAGGGTAGAAGAAATGTACAAGTTATCACACCCAGGGGTACTTTAATCACCCAGGCATCTGCTAGGGAAGAAGCTAGGCACACCTCATTAAAGGTACTCCTAGGTTGCATATTTGACAAGTTAATGGTCCAGAAAGACTTTTTTTTTTTAAATGACAAGACAAAAATACATCTTGATTTTATGGAGAAGCTTGCATTGAGAACATGCAAATAAGAGGATCATAATTTTATAACTGTGAAAGACCTATCTAACACCAATATTTTTTGATCAAACTAGGAAGCTATGGTACACAAAGGTTAGGGGATTTGCATAAAGTTTCACAGTTAAGGTAGTGACAGAAACTCTGAATTCCAACTAGTGTTCACTTATAATATACCTCAAAATCTTTCAGAGAATGACAGCCTTATAAACTGAATACAAACTAAAACTGATGTCTCAGCATTGAAACTTTAATGTTGGGGGTGGAGGACTGGCTGAAAGACTTAGAAGAATTCAGTGGCAATCAGAAAATCAATTGTCTTCAGAGATAAGTACCCTGGGCTGCTAAATTAGCATGCTATCACAAAACTGCCCTTTGGGTGAATTGAGTGCTTCCATCAATAACTTAGTATTCATTTTCAATCTGCTTTGTGGCAGACATTGTAATAGACATGGGGGATCCTGCCATATATATAGATATAGAGATAGAGATAGAGATATCTATCTCTATATATACACACATATATACATGTATAATATATATAAATACATATATAATATTATATATATATATATTAAATACAGTAGCTAACCTTTATATAGATTTTGTTTTTGAGGCACTTTACATATATTATCTCACTTAAGGTTCCAAGAAATCCTGTAGAGGTGATTTTATTATCTCCATTTTACTGGTGAGCAAACTTAGCTTGAAAAAGGTTAAGTGATTTGTCAGTACAGTAACTGAGGAGGAATTTTATTAAGCCCATTCCTCTATCCAGAATTATGCCTCCTACATATAAGGGTATGCAAAATAATATATAAGGTAATGTCAAAGGTAATTAGACAGTTGGTAAAGGAAAAGCCTTGAGAACATGGTATTTGAGATAGGTTTTAAATCAAAACATAGATTTTAGTCAGAGTAAACTAGAAAAAAAGTGAAAAGAGAGGTGATGGAGTGTGATGTATGAGAAATAACAAGAAGAGTAGTTTGACTAAAGAACTGAAGATTTGAAAAGAAGTAAAGTAATAAGCATGGAATGGTAGGATAAGAGGACTTTGTGAAAGACTTTAAAAGTCAAAGGGAGAAGATGACGTTTGATTCTAGAAGTCATAGGGAGCCATGGGAGATTATTAAACAGGATTAAACCTGGGTTTTAGGAAAATCACTTTGGCAACTGTATACAACATTCATTAGAGACAGGAGTGATTTGAGAAAGGGAGGTCAATCAAAAGGCTATTATAATAGTGCAGGATGGAGATAATGAGGACCTGTAATATGGTGGTGGCTGTGTGAGTGAAGAGAAGGGTGCACATGAGAGAAATTATCAAAACATAACTACAACACAGTAGACACAATTGTATGATTCCTTTCCATTCTCATACTCCAATTTCTGATCAGAAATTCAACATACTAGGAATGCATCCCAAAATATCTACATAAAGGCAGATGCTCCAATAATACAACTACAACTACAACAGTGATCTGCCTTACGAATTGAATTCTTATTTGAATTCATTTCTCTGGCCACTTATAAGCTATTTCACAGTAAAAATTCCAGGGCAGGAACTCATCTTATAGCCATCCTTCTTCTTAAATATGGCAGCTAAATATCTCCCCCAGTTAAATATCTCCTCTTCTCATCAGGATGATGTGATTACTTCTAACATAATTCATCTGCTGCCCTTCAGTAAAATTCAATTTATTTTGTCACAATGCTAATAGCAAATATGAAAATACAGCCCACTTGGAAAATGAAAAAATCTCAAATTGCTTTGTGAGAAGTCCTAAAATTGTACCTATATTATATACAAATGTGCATACACATATATATATGTATTCACATACATATATTACCAAAGGTCATTCCTAAGAAGATAAGTGGTCAAAGGACACAAACAGTTCTCAAAAGAATTATAAACTGTTAATAAAAACTACATGAAAGGATGTTCCAAATAAATAATGATAAAATAAATCTAAATCAAAACTCTGATGTTTTATCTCACAACCAGCAAATTGGCAGAAAACAAAAGATGAAATGGTCAATGTTGAAGGAGTTGCGGGAAGACAGATATACAAGTACAGTGTTGTTGAAACTGTGACCCTTTTAGAAAGCAATTTAGAATTATATAGATAATGTCCAGACTCTTTGAGTCAGGAATTCCATTACTAAACATATGACCCTAGGAATTAATTGATAAGAGCAAAGTCTCTGTGTCTGTCTCTATCTCTGTCTGTCTGTCTCTGTCTCCCTCTCTCTCTCTCTTTCTACACACACACACACACACACACACACACACACACACACACACACACATAGATTCCAACAAGAAAGTATCTCCAAAATGAAGCAGATTGTGGCACATAAATGTAATTGAACATTTCTGTGCTATAAGATTATAAATATGATGAATACAGAAAATCATGAAAAGACTATATAAATTATTATTAAATGAAGGAAGCAGAGCCAAGAAAATATATAAAATGAAAGAAACATATTAAGTACCTACCATGTGCCTAACACCTTGCTAAGGGCTTTAAAAATATTGCTTCATTTGATCCTCACAACAACCTGTAGCAGCAAGCACCCTAGCATACCCAGGATGACTGCTAGCACAGATACTTAGATGTGCTTTTCTAAAGGAAAGCAACTCAAAAGGGGTTAATCATCTTACTTTAATCAAACATATATCATTTACCTAGTTCAGGGGAAAAAGTCAAAATGCTAAACTTCAGAGAATACAAACAGAAGTTACAAGCAGAAATTACAAGGAGATAGAGAGATAGATCAGCAGACAGGACTTCCAGCTGCCTGACCATTACATCCATTCTTAGGTAGTTACCAGAGAGGGAAGCACCAACATCTGGGCTTTCAAAGCCGGGGGGCTCAACAGCTGCCCAGAGTCTCATCTGGCCAAATCACACAACTCTTCCCAACATTAGCCCCAAAGCAAAACCTTATAAATAGCCTTCTCCTGGGTCAGAGAATGTCACAACCCTCTTGACCCACTGTCCAATCACAAAGTAACAAGATATGGACATTCCTGAAAAACAAGATGGGACATTCCCACCACAGGTTCCATGTGACCACATTAAGCCTATTATGGAGCAGAGCATATTTTCAAATCAGGGAAGGTGCTCAGAATCACTTAAGCTTATCAAAGGGCCTAGGGGCAGGGAAGATATTAAGATTCCCATTACACAGACTTTGGAGACAGGTACTATAGTTATCTCTATTTTACAGATGAGGAAATTTGGATAAACAGAGGCTCCCAAAGTCACATAGCTTGTTAAGTGTCTAAAGTCATATTAGAAATCAGATCCTCCTGACTAGAGGGCAACTAGTTGGCACAGAGTATAGAGCACCAGACCTAGGGTCAGGAAGACCTAAGTTCAAATTTGGCCTCAGACACTTACTAGCTGTGTGATGCTGGGCAAGTCACTTACCACTATGTCTCCTCTATAAAATGAACTGGAGAAGGAAATGGCAAATAACTCTGGTATCTTTGCCAAGAAAGCCTCAAATAGAAGCATGAAGAGTCTGAAATGACTAAACATCAACAACTTCTTGACTCCAGATCTTGGGCTCTGACTACAATATAAATAGAAAGAATAGAATTACAAAGAACAAGCATGGCTCCAAAGAAGAGACATCTCCCTCCACTTCTTTACCGAGGTGGGAGGTCCATTGGTATGCTACATTCCCTATATTTTTGAACATTTTTCAATATGTTGATAGGTTTTACTATTTTTCTTTAAAATACTTTTCTATATGGGGAAGTTCTATAAAGAAAAGAAAAAAGGACACTGGGAAAAATTTTTAAAAATATTAAAAATGAAATTTATCAATAAAATTTAGATTGAAAAAATAATCATAAAAAATGTATATGTGATGATTAGAAAAACAAGTTACTAAGGGTAAAGAATTTAAAATAATCATGAAAGTATTTTTAAGAGTTATCTAGAAAGCTCATGACATATTCAAAAATAACAACAAACAAATGAACTAGAAAAAGAAACTGACAAGACTTGATAAAAATGCCCAAGGTCAGAATTGTTTATAGAAAAAAAAATGTTTCTGCAACATGGAATTAGTTCATGTAAGCCAAAGGAGTTAGATTTGAAAGTTATCAAAGTAGGAGAATTATCTCCTCCTTATCCTGAGTACTATGAGAATTAGCCAAGATTCCTTTCAATGGTTTGATTGTTTTGCTGCTTAAAAAAAAAAAAGAGAGAGATGTAAATGAAAGGCAGAGGAAGTGTTGTAGGTTAGGGGCACACATTGAAGAGAATGAAAAACACCTTAGTCAAAAACAATTAGTGATTTCACTATGGCAAATTCTGCCTCATTTTCTTTTTTAGTAGAGCATATATGTAGTAAAGAAAGAAAACGGTGTAGAGGAAATCCTATTCATAGTCATTATGTTTTAGAGATGTGGGTAAATAAATCAATATCATTGTCTGGGAGCAGAGCCTCTTTTAACCAAGTTGTTCTTGTGAGGTTTCTAAGGAGGGAGTAAACTTAGTAAGTCTTAGTGTGTGATTGGTAGTGTGACTCTGGGCTTGGTGTCAGGAAGACCTGAGCTTAATTTATGCCTAAGAACTTATTAGCTATTTTGCTTGAGTCAAATAATTTTACCTCCTTAAGCATTAATGTCCTTATCTGTATAACAGAATGAGTTAGACTTATTAGTCTATAAACCCCTTTTAGCTCTAAATCTATGATCCTCAGCAGGAATTTCAATTCTCAGGATTCCCATCACCTGTTCACCTGGGAGTTGGAAAGTCCAGGTATGCATTGGCATAGTCTGAACCTAAAGTCAGCATATTTTTAGTAGAGCCCACTAGTTCTGATCTATGGTACCTAACCAAACTCCTGTTAGCCTCCCAATGAAGGTGTTAGGAATTTATATCAAACCTCACACTAAGAAGCAAAGGGATGGGGGTGGGGGGGGAAGGGGGGCAGAGCCAAGATGGCAGCATAGCAGCAGCAATATATCGCAGCTCTCACATAGCCACCCCAAAATAACCATGGAATAGGACTCTGGACCAACCTAGAACTTCAAAATGCACACAAAGATACTTCCCACTAAAGTCAGCTCGGCTATGAGGAACCATATCAGCACTGTGAACCGAAACCAGCCTGGTCTGAAGCCTCGGCTGTGCCCCGGGGGCGGCCGGGCAGGAGGTGCAGAGAAAGCTCTCAAAAGCTCTCAGGTGAGCAGATTAGCACCAGCAGTGCGAGTGGGGATTGTGAAAGAGGGAGATAAGCGTCCCGCCGAAAGGTCTCCAGAGCGGAGAAGCGAAAGGCGGAGGTTTTGCACCCGCCTCTGCATTGTAGCTTCCCGCCCTCAGCCTGCAAAAACCAGGGGGACGGAGTGATTGTTTTCAGACCAGTGCTCTCGCATTGAGCGGCCTGGATCCGGATCGTCGTCTTGGGCCTCAGTCTTGGAGTCTTCATTATCGAGACAGCCGGAAGTCTACGGCAGCCGGGAGGACCCCAGCAATTTGGGACAGAGCTTTCCCTTCTGGAAGCAGAGCCCCACAGAGATTGAAAAAAAATTCATGGTCTGAAGAACCATGAGTAAGAATAAGCATAGGAAGCTAAGTAAGAACAGCTCCCAAAACCTAGACTCCTTCTTTCGGGAACAGAAGGATCATGGGAGAGAGAGGGAGGAGGAGAGTGCAGCCAGAGCGCCCCCACCAGAGGCCTCCAATAAACATGAAGAATGCCTTAAAGCTAGGGATGAACTGAAGAAGGACTTTCAAAACCAAATAAGGGAAGTGGAAGAAAAATT
>JAQQSV010017408.1:0-11612 GCA_028646515.1 Pseudochirops corinnae
TTCTAGTTCTGCTCACTTTACTTTGCATCAGTTTGTACAAGTCTTCCTAGGTTTCTCTGAAACCTTAGCTTAGCTTTACATACTTAGCTCCCTGGTTATAAGCCTGTCCTTTTGCCGTTTGTATTACAAGATTGTATTACAAGTTTTCTCTCATATATCGTAGAAGCTTCTGGATTCTGTGTTCCTGACTATGGCTTCTTGTTACTTGAAATACTTTAGAGGGAGCTTTATATTTTGGCTATGACATTCTTGATGCTTTCTTTTAGAATTTCTTTCAGGAAGTCATCTGTGAATTCTTTTTATCTTCATTTTTCTCTCTGTGGATCTAGGAAATTTTCATTTATGATTTCTTGAAATACAGTATCCATATTCTTTATTTTTTTGATTATGGTTTGCAGGACTCCAATGATTCGTCTCTCTTTTATGTGTTTTCCAAGTGAGTTGGATTTTTTCTTCTATATTTTAATCTTTTGATTTTGTGCTAATATTTTTGTTATCTAATGAAATCACTGGTTTCTTTTTTATCTAATCTGGTTTTCAGGATAGTTTTAGGGAAAATATAATAAGTTCAATTTTAGACATGTTAAATTTAAGATATTTATGGAATATCCAGTTCAAGTCTAATAGGTGACTGGAGATGTGAGACTGGAATTTAGGGGTGGATAAAAAGAACTGAGAGTAGTCTGCATAGAGATGATAATTGAATCTGTGAGAGCTGAAGAGATCACTTAAAGAAAGTGAAAAGAGAAGACCCAGGATCCAGGACATAACCCTAGGATTCAACCACAAATAATATGAAATAACATGAAATAATGAGGAGAACGTGAAAGATAATGCAACAAAGGAAGCAGAGGAGTGGTCAGACAGGTAGGAAGAGAATGAAGATGCAGGGATTCACAGACAGGCAGACAGACAGACAGATGAAGAGGGTGGCCTGCTGGCAAATGCTGCATTAATATCAGATGCTGCAGTGAGGTCAAGAAAGATGAGGACTGAGAAGAGGGCATTGTATTTTACAGCTGAGAGATTGTTGGTAACCTTGGAAAGAGAAATTTTAGTAGAGTGGTAGGACTCCATGTGCCAGGAAAGACAACGAGACGGCTAGAAAGCCTACTGTGCCTGCAGCTATGGTGATTTTATTGGAGGACATACATTTTCCTGCATCTGATTGGTCCTCTTTGCCTCGGATGACTGGTGTTAGAGGCCAAGAAATATGGGTATGACCCTTGGAGATTGACTTCTTTTCCCAGAGAGCAAATAGCTATTAAGCGAATGACAAAATTTGGAGCTACATGGTAGAGTACTTATACCAGACTGTAACTATTTGTATTCAAGGTACCAGAATGGAATTGGTGCTACCCAACACTTTCTGTTCTTTGGTTCCAAAAACACATTATATGGGGATTTTCAATACTTGGGTGAATGGGTACAGTACATTGGATTTTGAGGCAGGAAGACCTCTCCTATCTTCGAGACTTCTGTGTGTGACCACAGGCAAGTCATTTAACCCGTCTGTGCCTCAGTTTAGTCATTTGTAAAATGAAAGAGGTTAGACTCCATGGTGCCAAGATCCTTTCCAACTCTAAATCTTTAGTCCTATTATCCTGTAAAATTATAGAAGGTACCATAAGAAATACAAGATCTGTGCTCATAGTTATCAAAGGAAAGTGTCACCAACTCATCCTGCTTGTGTGTAACATATAGATAGATATAACTTATGTGTTTCCACATATGGAAGAATATAAGCATGAGCAATCTCTTAGTGGTAATGAATCATTTTCTCATGGTAGGTGCAGACATATCCAACCAGGAACCAGAGAGCTTCTATAATTGTTAAGGTCTCATGGGAAAAGTATTTCTCAAGCCCTTCTCAGCAATGCAAGGACCTAAGACAATTCTAAAAGACTCATTATGCAAAATGCCATCCAAATCCAGAGAAAGAACTATGGAGTCTGTATGCAAAGTGAAGCAGACTATTTTCTTCCTTTTGTTTTGTTCTTTTTCTCATGGTTCCTCCCATTTATTCTAATCCTTCTATACAATATGACTAATGTGAAAATATGTTTAATAGGAATGTATGTGTAAAGTCTGTACCACAGATTGCATGCTGTCTTGGGGAAGAGGGAGGAGAGAGAAGGGAAGAAAATTTAAAACTTTATGGAAGTGAATGTTGAAAACTAAAAGTAAATAAATTAAGTTATAAAAAAGAAAAGTATTTCTCAGTGTATAGTTTCCCTGCAAGAAATAATTCTCATCAAGATAGTGTCTCTGAGAGCAAGCTACTCAGGGAAATAGTAAGCTTTGGCCTGTATCAAGAAATCTAGAACTATGCTGTGGGGGAAGCTACATCCTAAGGTCCCCACCTAGGAAGATTAAGTTAGTTTTACTTTACAATGTATTGAAATATCCTTGAGATTTAATTGACTGCAGACATTAAGGCAATTGATGTTGCTTCCTAGTCTCCTGAATCCAAAAATAGCCAGAATACAAGGTTCAGACCAACAGCAGCACAGGAAAAGTGAATTTATCTGAATCCTTAATGAGTGTCTTTCTCTTCCTCTGCTTGTCCTTCCTCTGGCTAGGTGGTGAAGTAAATAGAGCACTGGTCTTGGAATAAAAAATACTCACCTTCATAAGTTCAAACCTGGCCTCAGACACTTACTAGCTGTGTGACCCTGGGCAAGTCACTTAACCTTGTTTGCCTCAGTTTCCTCATCTGTAAAATGAGCTGGAAAGGAAATGGCAAACCATTGTCTTTGCAAAAAACAAAACAACCCAAGTGGGATTCTAAAGAATAGGACACAACTGAAATGACTGCACAACAACAAACCTCATTTTGTTTACTGATAAACAAACTATAAGTGTCTTATTTCATTCCATAATTAGATCTGAGCCACCAGAACAGCCTGGCCATCTCTGGACTATTAACCTAAACTTTACCATCCTTAAAGAGATCCATAATCACATCATCAGTTATATACTAGTGAACATGCTGGGGAGCCTGAGGCAGCAGTAGAAGTCTCAGCGGAATGAACACGTTTAATTTCTACTGGCATATGTAGTGCTTCCAGGAGCAATGCCATGGGCTCTGCCCCACACCTGCTCGTGTCTGGGCAAGAGGAACAGTTCCCACTTGTAACTGGCATCGTGTCTCACCATTCTGGGCCTACCCAGGTTCAGCAGAAGGCCCCATTTTTACCCTGCCCATTATTCTCTTGTTTGAGGACAGCAAATGGGGCGCTGGTCATCGTTAAGGGGAAGGAGCAGAGAACTGGAAACAAAGCGTGTTCCCATTGATTGGGAGACAATTAGACAATGGTGGCCTGTGAATGCAGTGGAATGCTACTTCACTAAAAGACACGGCAAATATAAAGGTGAAGAGAAACATAAGAAGATACAAAATGATGCACCACAGAGTAAGCAGAACCAGGAAAAAAATATCCAAAATGGCTGCAATAATGTAAATGGAACAACAACAAAAATCCAAATGCTGTGTAATTACGATTGTCTGACCCAGAAAAAACTGAGAAAAGTGGCCCCTTCCCTTTATTACAGAGCTGGGGGCGAGGCAAGGGAGACGAGTGATGCCCAACATTATACTTATTATCAGACACATCTTTGTTAGTTTTCCTGAACTTTTGAAAATGTCCTTTTTTTATCTTAATTGTAAGTACAATGGGGATTGGACCCCATGGAGCCTGCCCAGAGCTGCCCTATCTTGGCAGGCATGCTGGTTTGGCGCCAAAAGATTTAGACCCTATGTGTATTTGTGTATATATAATATGTATGTATTTATGCACACATAGCTTTTTGGGGGGGTATATGGAGTGTGCAGGGAGGACTAGCACCTCTGGTGTAAGGGCTTGTGTTATGGGAATGAATGAATGAAGATCTTCCCTGCCCCTTAATAGACCTAGGAGGGAGTTTGAAGCCCTCCCCTGCTTTGAAAGTAAACTCTGCCTCCTAATAGGCTGAATGTAGTCATATGGAGCCTGTGGTGGGAGGAGTTTGCTGAAGGGAAGCAGAGCCCACAGGAAACTGGTGTTCAGAGCTAGCCAGATGTGAGGGACAGAGAAGCTCAGGCAAGGAGTCCCATAGGTTCATGAGTAGATATTGATCTTGTACTGGTTTGTGGGAAGGCTAAAGGATGCTGTGGCTCTCAGTGTTACTATGGCTTCTGAATATCTTTGGTACTATAATGGAATCGGCTTGTTGGTTTTGGGGTTTGGTTTTCTAGTGTCTAAATAAATGCTTCAGTTCTGTCCTCTGTATGGAGAGTTTGGTATATTTTTTGATTGAACATCATGTGATACTTATAGTCATGGTCTTTATCATGATCATAGACACTGTAAATATTGCATTGGCGCTACAACATGCCAAGCCCTTTTCAGGGCTGCTTATCCTCCTTTAATGTCCACCTGTCACCCAGCTCTCACCTGTGGCTCCAAGAATCTATAGCATGCACAGTGGCCACATCCCAGAAAACCCATCTCTGTAGATGGACTAAGCTGGTTAAAGGTTACCAACAGGCCTTAAACCCTTTGGGAAGTGAGGGCTATTCTAAGCATGTATAATGGAAATGGTAATTTGAAGATCTCCCCTGCCTTTTAATAGGCTGAATATAATCACCTGGAGTCTGTGGTGGGAAGAGTTTGCTGAAGGATGGAGCCTAGCTGAGAGGAAGCTGGGAGTCAGAGCAGCTAGTACAGTAGGAGAGAGAGGATGTAGGCAAGGAGACAGCTAGGACTGGATTGTGAATGTTTGTGTGAAGGCTTTAGGATGGTGATA
Source organism: Pseudochirops corinnae (assembly GCA_028646515.1). Lineage (NCBI taxonomy): Eukaryota > Metazoa > Chordata > Mammalia > Diprotodontia > Pseudocheiridae > Pseudochirops > Pseudochirops corinnae. Next base: position 4,789 of record JAQQSV010017408.1, read on the forward strand.
AGATGATAAGATGTGGTGAAAAGATATATTAACTTCTTAGTTGCTGTGATGGATTTGGTTTTCTGGTGTTGGTATTTGGCTTTCTAGTGTCTGAATAAATGTTTTGCTTCTGTCTTCTATATGGAGAGTCTGTTATATTTTGCCATTCAGAACTGTGCTGACATATTCATGGTTGCCATGAGTACTATGAATATCATGTTGGTATTATAGCATGTGAAGACTTCCCCCAGTGAAATGGGCAGAGAAGAACAATTTGTTATGATGACCATGAATTTGTTCCAATGACTGAAGCAGGTACTGTGGAGCGCTTAGAGCTTGGTCAGACATCAAAAACACCAAGGTCAGGGTGGCTAGGTAACAGTGAATAGAGCACTGGCCCTGGAGTCAGGAGAACCTGAGTTTAAATCTGGCCTCAGACAGTTAACACTTACTAGCTGTGTGACCTTAGGCAAGTCACTTAACCCCAACTGCCCTGCCTTCCCCCTCCAAAAAAGCAAAACAAACAAACAAACAAAAACACCAAGGTCAGCCACTGTATCCTGGACCATCACCAGTCTTACTTTTGTCCTACCACCGGACTGTATATAACTCTGTGTGCGTGTGTGTGTGTGTTTTGGTTGTTGTCTTTCAATCTGAAAGATGACCAAAATGACATCTCTTTTTGGGGTCAAGTTACAGTGTGTCCAACTGCAGCTGATCACACCAATACTAGCTAGGAAGCTTCTACCATAGGTTGGGTACAAATAGTTCATCCAAACATTTGGAATGGCGATATCTCTAAATTTGTGCATCTCATATTTCTTTGAGGCATTGCAATTCTGCTTTGCTCACAGGGGATAACACCTTCTTTGATACAGGCACGCCATGCCAGGTGGTCCTGCGCCAGTGTCTCCTATGTCTCACAATAGATTCCCAAGTTTTTTAGAGAAAGAGGTCTGTGTGATGTGCGTGTGTGCGTGTATGTCTGTGTGTGTATGTATGGATGTATATATACACACAGAGACAAAGACATATACACAACATACATAAAATCTCAGAAATTACTTACTAGCATTGAGGGGAACCAGGAAGGTTTCTTGGCAGTAGGTGGGATTTTAGCTGAGCTATCAGAAAGGCTAAGGGGAGATAAGGAGGGAGAGTATTCTAGACGTGGAGGGCTACCAGTGACAAGGAACAGAGCAGTGAGAAGGAGGGTCTTTGTGCCAAGAACAGTGAGGAAGTTGGTGTCACTGGATCTCAGAGAGTGTGGAGGGGAGTAAAATGTAAGAAGATGGGAAAGGTAGGAAATGCCCAACAGACAATTTTATTCTTGATCCTGGAGATACTAGAGAGCCATGGAGTTTATTGAATAGGGGAGTGACATGCTCAGACAACTTTAAGAAGCTCATTTTTGGTACCCGAGTGAGTGTAGATAGATAGATAGATGGATATAGAGATAGATAGCTACACATTTATGTATATATGGATATGTGTGTGCATGTGTATGTGTGTACACACAGAGTTGTTTGCTTATTGTCTCCCCGAATGCGAGTTCCTTGAGTGCATGTGTGTTTTTACCTTTTTACCTTTCTTTGTTTTGCCTCCGTTTCTCACGGTCCCTGGCACAGGGTAAGCACCTTATGCCAGGCACTGTGGTAGGTACTGGAATTCCACCCATAAAGAATGAAACATTCCTTGCCTTGAGCTTACATTCTAACCAAGAAGACAGCAAGCATCTACCTAAGTACCTACAGAATAAATAAAAGGAGAATAAAAGCAAATAAATGCATGCTTTACATTTACAGGACCAGAAGGGATTGAATTGTCGTCCTGACACTGATGGTTCTAATTTTGTGCGTCCCTTGTGGGTTCAAGAGGTTGGTAGTTCCTGGGGCTACGTTCTGTTTGCTCAGCAGGAGGTGATTCCCCCACCAACTTCTTGTAAGAGAAAATGATCACTACTGCCAGGTAAGTAGGATACATGGAAGTGTAACCTATGGGTATGGGACTCTCTCCTTATTCGTGGAGATGAATGCCCTGCTCTGCAGGATGGGCAGAATTGGAGAGAAGAGAGCTCCAGCCCTTACCCAGTCCCCCAGGGTTAGGAAGAGATTAACAAGGCTCAAGCCAGGCCTGGGCTTGTCAGAGTTTCTTGGCTGAATTTCTAAGAGAGTGCAGGTCAGAGATCCGAAATCTCTATTCTATAGTGAAAAAGCTACTGAACCATCTCATAGTTTAGATCAGTCCCTTGCTAGATACTTATCAGGAATTATGGGGGACAATTTGGAAACAAAACAATTTGGAAAAGAAAAAAAAAGTCACTAAACTGACCCAGTAATACTACTACTAGACCCATAATACAAAGAGATAAAAAAAGAGGAAAAGGACCCATATGTATAAACAATATTTATAGCCACTCTATTTGTAGTAGTGAAAAATTAGAAATTAAAGAGTGTCTACATATTGGAGAAAGACTAAACAAATTATGGTAATAGTATATTATGGTATAGTATAGCATATATATGTGTATATATATATATATATATGTAATAGAGGATAGTATGGTGATAAAATATTATTATGCTATAAGAAATTGTTTCAGAAGAACTGGGGAAAGAGCTCTAGGAAATGTTGCGGAGGAGAACAATTTATATCATTACAACAAAAAACAACTTTGAAAGACTTTTAGAAAGACTTTAGAACTACCCATGATTTCAGAAGACCAAAGATGAAACATGTTACCTACATCTTGCCATAGAGGTGAAAGACTTCAGGTGCAGGATCACACATACGTTTTGAGGGTGTGGCCAACGTGGGAGTTTGTTTTGTTAGACTGTGTATATTGGCTATAAGGATTTGCGGGAGGAGGAGAAAACAAATATGGACTTGAGAAAAATAAAATGAATTTTGGAAAAAAAGGAGTGATGGATTTCTGCTTCATTTTTTATGTATTTGTCAATGTGCACTTAGGAGTCTGTTGTGCTTGGGACTTGTTTGTGGTAGAGAAAAAAAACTACCTTATATCCAATCTATCTTGCATATTTAATATTCTTTTTGGAAAGACTTTAGACACAAGTCATTGCAAAACTGTGTTTTGGAGAGTTAGCAGCAGCTAGCATTTCTATGGCACTTTCAGGTTTGCAAAGTTCTTTACAAATATTACCTCATTTTATCTTCACAACAATCCTGAAAAGAAGGTGTTATAATTATTGCCATTTTGCAGATGAAACAACTAAGACAGATGCAAGGTTATTATCCCCTTTGTGTAGACAAGGAAACTGAAGTAGATAGTTACCCAGGGTAGTACTAATGATAAGTAGCTGAGGATGGTTTTGAATTCAGGTGTTGCTGACTCAGTGTCCAACACTCCATCCACTATAACAACTAGCAGCCCAGAGTTCTCTGGGGTAGGGTAGGGGAGGGGAAGATGGGTGTGGATAAGAAGCCAGAGTTTATGATCCTCTTCTTTGAGGTAAGGACCCCTAGGACTAAATCCAATTTGTAAGTTCAATTCCCTTAGTAGGAGAGGGTGCTCCTCCCTTATCTTGGATACATGTCTTTACATTATGAGAGACAGAGAGAGAAAGAGAGAAAATGCTGCATGTGGCTAATAATAAGAAAAACATAAATTTAAATGACTCCTAGGTGTTGGGTATACCTACCAAATGGGCAAAGATGATAAAAGATGGAAATACTCAATGCTGGTGGGGCTTCGGGAAGGTAGGCACACCAAAGTGCTATTGGTAGGTAAGATATATGCACACTTAGTAGCTGTCTAAACACAAAGATGGCTTGACTTGAGAGTAGTATTGGTATATAGCTGATCTGAGATTTGGTCCTTTCCTCTCCAATATAATTCTATAGAATTTACACAATTCTATATAACTTACCATCTCCAAGGGAGACTAAGATTTCTGCCTTTGTGGGGAGCAAGAAAAGGGCCTTTAGGAACTTGCTTCTTCCCGTCCCAGGTTCCAAGAGGGGAGGTTAGAATTATATCAATCCACCACAGCAAAACTATATTCTAGGGGTACAACACTTCATGAAACTGAGGGTCAATACTACTTTTCCCTATCACTTTTAAGGTAAAAATGATGTTTCACTTATATTTGTCAATTTAGCTCCCTTCTAACAAACCTTAAAAATCCATTGTGAATGGTTATTAACATTTTTATCAAAGTAATCAGTAAACAGAAATTGGGTAAATTATACAGATTACAGTAGATAAAAGAATACAGAGAGTTAAGGGAGTCTTCTGCATAGAGTAAGATAACGTCTCACTGAGAGCCCTCTAAACCAGAATGATCTCAGATCTCACCTGGGGAAGTAAACTTTGGGAGTCAGTCTCTAGGATTGCAAGTTCTGGGAATCAAGGGGCTTATTGAGGGCTCCAGGTAGGCATTCAAAGGTTCACCCATCTCAGGACCACTTCTCTTGCAGCCCACCAATCATCTTGGGAAATCCCTTCTTAAACTACTCAAACAGGTTTGCAATGTTGGACACAGGCTTCCTCTGCAAAGCACAGGGCTGTCCCCAGGAAAATCATCCTGTATGAGTGGTTATAAGTCAGGGTTGTGGTTTAGATGAAATACTGTAGAAAAAAAAATTGGAATTATGTGAGAAAAATTATTAAACTGTCCTAATCCTTTGAACTTATGTTATATTGACAGGCATAAACCTTAATGAGGTCAGTGATGGAAAGGAAGGTCTCCTATATGCCAAAATATTTATAGAAGTTCATTTTTTGTTTTAGAGTATGCATACTCTTTCAGACTTTGAGTTGTATTATTTGAAGGATCTAAGGAGCTAATAAAGAGATGCAAGGGTGTTCCCCTTTCAGACTTTGAGCACCTATTTGCATATGAAAAGGATAGGAATTTATCTGGGCAGATAACAAACAATAATTAGCTTTCTAGGTTTAGATTGCCTTTGTCCTTTTCTCCATCAATTTATTTGTAAGGTCTGAAGAGATAAATTTGAAAACAAAGAAGCCCCTACCTCAGAGATATTTGATCATCATTAGTCAAATAACCATTGTCTATTTCATAATCTAGCCCACTGAGATGAAAATTTGGGAAATTTATTGGACAGTCATAAATTAGCATGAGGTCTCTGAATGAAAAGACCAAACCCAGTATCAGGAAGATTAGTGGAAGGAAAAGATTATGTCTAAGAGCGATAGTTTTCTGGGATGATTCTACTCTTTTATTTTTTTAAATTCAATTTTATTTTTAGTTCTAGAGTTTCTCCCTTTCTCCACCTCCTACCTTCACCCATCAAGAAAGCAAGAAAAACAAAACTCATTACAAATATGAAATCATACAAAACAAATTTCTGCAATAGCTATATTCCAACAGAAAGAAAGGAAAAAAACAAGAAAAAAAGAAGAAAAAATGCTCCACTTTGCACTCTGAATCCATCACTGACGGTTCTCCATCAGAACGTGGATAGCATTTCTCATTGTGAGTTCTTTGGAATTGTAATGTGTCATTGCTTTAATCAGTTACTAAGTCTTTCAAAGCTGATCATCTTTACAACAGTCCTGTTACTAAGTAAATTGTTCTGCTTCTGCTCATTTCACTCTGCACCAGTTCATACAAATCTTCAACAGGTTTTTCTGAAACCATCACCTTTACCATTTCTTACAGCACAATAGTATTTCATTATCTTCATATACCACTGCTCTTTCTTTGAAAAAACTTGGTTCCTGGAACTGAGAATCTCCTGCTCTGATGATGAGACACCTCAACGTATACTTTCTAAGAGAGTAAAATAGAGGAGGCTTCTATTCATCCTGGATTAAGGGTACCAACTTTCTGTAATCAGGCTGGTTAAAGAAGAAAGCAGGAATTCAGCTGAGCCCAAGACTGGGGTCAGCATAAACTGTGGTTGAGCATCGTCTGGCAGTCTCCACCAAGAGTCCAGAGTCTGTGAGATGAAAGTCAATGGGAGAAGTTCAGGGACATCAGTGGTCCTCCCATTGCCTTGAACCATCAGACCCGGGAATGGCATTCAGTTTGCCCTTCCCCATGTATCCTGACCACAGGTAGCCCATAAAGGTTGTATGTATCTCTCTATTTTCGTACTCTTTCTAGGTGTACTTTCCCCATGGTTTTGTGGTTTATTTCTTGGAGAATGAGCCTCAGGTTTCTAAGATGTTTCAAAGCTACTTTTAAAAATAAACCAAACTTTTCTACTTCGTTAAATGTCTTTCCTTTGAATTTATGTCGATCATGGAAAAAAAGACCATTCTCTGGTTAGCCAGTCAGATTGCTCAAAGGCTTTATTAGACAACTGGATAAAACTGCATCTATCTCAGGGACAAGATTGTTTCAAAGGACTTCAATACTGGGGATTCTTTGTGTCAGTCAAAAGGCAAAGGGGAGCATCAGAATTTCTTAGAATCAGAAGACAGAAACTGAAGCATTTTATGCTTCCTGCATAAAGAACAGACAGTGCTGAAGAAAGGATAGCAATCAATCATCACCTCTCACCTGAGCGTCAACAGCAGTATTTTTTTTAAATGTAAGCTCGCTTGTATCATGTTCCTCCTTTTATCCTGTAAAGGATACCAGCCTCATTCTAGGGATTTAGCAAGCCAATACAATCCTCCTCAGAATAGTCTGCTGGATTTTCTCCCCTTATTTAAGCAGGTCTATGTGTCTTTGCCCATCTTTTAAAAATATATATTTTTTTTTTCCTCAATTACATGTTTTTTTTAAATTTTATTTTAGCTTGCATCATTCATTTCCACAAGATTTTGAGTTACATATCTTCTCTCCTTCTTTCCTCCACCCACCACCCCAAAACAGCCATCCCAGTGTGTCCCCCCTCCCCCAGTCTAT
>JAQQSV010017409.1:0-11612 GCA_028646515.1 Pseudochirops corinnae
CTAGGACCCCTGGGAGCTTCTCTCCTGATCTTTTAAAACTGATGAAATCAGAGTCTCTAATCCTTTTACCTAAAACAAATATAAAAAGCAAGCACTGAAGCAAAGGGTGAAAGCCTGTTTGAGAGGACCACATGTAGGCCTCAGAGGGAAGACGATCAAAGGCCTCTCCTGGTCCTGCTTTTTTCACTTTGCATTCAGTTCATGTAAGTCTTTCCATGTTTCTCTGTATTCTTCATATTAACATTTCAGTCAATATAGTAATTTCAGTTACATTCATGTACTGCAATTTTCTTAGTCATCCCTTATAGATACCCTCCCTGCCTATTCAAGTCCCTTCTTTTCTTTTTCTTTCAATATTATTTTGGTTTTAGTTCCATATTTTCCCCCTCCCTCCCTCCCACCCATTAAGAAATCAAGAAGAGTCTTCTGTATCATTGTAATGGGAACAGGAATTTGAAGATCTTCCCTGCCCCTGGATAAACCTAGGAGGGAGTTTGAAGACCTCCCCTGCTTTGAAAGTAAACTCTGCCCCCTGATAGGCTGAATGTGGTCACATGGAGCCTGCAGTGGAGGGAATTGGCTGAAGGGTGGAGCAGAGCCCACAGGAAGCTTCCCTGCTGTGAAGATAAACTCTGCCCCCTGATAGGCTTAATGTAGTCACATGGAGCCTGTGGTGGGAGGAGTTTGCTGAAGGGAAGCAGAGCCACAGGAAGATGGTTCAGAACTAGCCAGACTCTGGGAGGAGAGGATGCTCCTTAAGGAGACAGTGAGGTTTGTGAGTAAATATTGATCTTGTATTGGTTTGTGGGAAGGCTGAAGGAGGCTGTGGCTCTTAGTATTATTATGGCTTCTGAATATCTTTGGTATTATGATGGAATTGGCTTACTGGTTTTGGGATTTGGTTTTCTGGTGTCTAAATAAATGCTTCAGTTCTATCCCATATCTGGAGAATCTGGTAGATTTTGAGTAACAAGATAGAGGACTAGACATTTTCTCTGATCCCTGTGACCTCTCAAATCTCTCCAAAACAAATTATGCACCAAAGATAAAAAAAATTTCAGCTGTTTTCATGGTCTAGGACATGCAGAATACAAAAAAAAAGCTTAAAGAAAACTAAAACATGAACTGATGCTTACTAACCCTGAGCTCGCTCAGCGTCCTTCCCCTACCTTCTCCACTACCAGTATGGAGGCTGAACTAACAGACCCAAGCACCTAACAAAGGCTTACAACAAAGCCCACCCCACATACCAATATCTGCTTCCTCTTTCCAGCGCCTCTCCAATTCTAGGGTATAGAAGTTTGTGTGGGACACAACAAACAACCAGCATAGCTGTAGATCTCCTGGAGCAAAACTCTTTTTGGGGTTGCAACCCCATAGCATCAATGCTGCACCAATACTACAAAGATTTGATCTACCAAATGCCAAAGCAAATGACAGCTTTCTGAACTGCCAGTCCCTGGCCAGAGAACTAAGGAATAGAGGGAGTGGAATAGGACATTAGGACAGGACACTGTATGGGGAAAGGGGGCACTGTATTGTACTCTACTAAGCCTGAGGGAAAGAGCAGAGCATCCAGGAAGATCCAGTTCTGCCCACTCAAAAATCAATTAGGGGCAGAGGCCTAGGTTAGTGAGCTAAGAACTGCCTAGCAGTGGAGGAGGCTGAGACACTTTGAAATCCAGTCCCCAAGGAAACCACCCTTAGAGGGGACAGAGTCAGAAAGTAAACAGAGAAAGAACAGGAAGAAGAAAAAAAAAATTGAAACTACAAAAGATCTCAGAAAGAAGAAAATGCAAAGACCTCTAACATGAGCAGATAAAGCAACAGGGAAACATTAACAACAAGAAAATATGGCCTCCAGATCTAGCAAATGATTTCAGACATCTATAAACCAATACTGAAGAACAAAGGGAAATAACCCAGCACTAGCAGAGACAGAGGACCCTATGCAATATGTGGGGGAATATGGAACATAACACATAACGTTCCTGAGTGGTTCAAAAAACCCAAGTGGTTATGAAAGCAAAATTTTCTGCCTGCACAGCAAAAATAATGGAGAGAATAGAAAAAAATTGGAGATAGCAAGTTTCACCAAAGAAACAAGCAAAAACAATAGATTGGGAATGCAAATCTACAGAAGTGAAGGATAATCTAGAAGAAGAGAAGCAAAAAAAAAAAATAACATTAAAATAAAATGTGATCATTATGCAAGTAAAACATTCTGATCTTGAAGACATGATGAAAAGAGATACCTAGGGATCAGAAATCTCCCAGAAAAGCAGGACAGGACAAAAAATCTTAACACTGTAATAGAAGAAATAATAGAAGACAACTGCCCAGAATTTCTCAACATAGAAAGTGAAATTCCAACAGAAAGAATTCACATCACCTTACAAAAAGAAAAAAAAAACAAGTCTTCAAACTCCAAAGTATATAAATTTATTTATGTTATATATTTTAACTTATTGATTCAATTCAGAAACATGTTCTGCAATAAATCAGTAGAAAAACCTTCAAATACAAAGGAAGGGCCATTCAAATAATGCAAGACTATTCTGTACCCACTAGAAAACATAGGAAAGAAAAGAATTATGTGTTCCAAAGAGCCATGGAGCTCGATATGTCACCCATGGTGTGCTACCCAGCAAATCTGAGTTTAACCATACAAGAAAAAAATGAACAGTCAGTAATCAAAAGACATTTGAAACATTTTTAGAAGAAAGCAGAACTGAAGAGATCATTTGCTTTTCAAACCCTCCAAGCAACAAAAATTCAGGAGGAAGGAAGGCAAGACAAACAAAGATCATTATAAATCTATATAGTCATGTAAAATAAATTTTCACATTAACCATGTCCCAAAAAGAAAAGAGAGAGAAGGAGGGAGGGAGGGAGGGAAGAAAGAAGGAAAGATAGAAGGAAGAAAGGAAGGAAGGAAGAAGCAAAAGAACGTAATGCTTTGATCTGTACTTTGAATCAATCACTTCTCTGTCTTGAGGTGGATAATATGCTAAAATGTTTCATAATGAATCCTTTGGAATTATTGTTGATCTTTATGTTGATCAGAGCTCCTAAGTCTTTCAAAGTTGATAGTTCTTACAATATTTTTGTTACTGTGCAAATCATTCTCCTAATTCTCCTCACTTTACTCTGTATCAATTCATATAACTCTTTCCTGGTTTTTTTTTTTTAAACCATCGTCATCATTTTTTACTACTCAATAAGATTCCATCACATTTATATACCCTTAACTTGATTAGGCATTCTCCAGTTGATGGTCATACCCTTAAGAGTTTCCAGTCTTTTGCTACCACAGAAAGCTGCTATAAGTGTTTTTGTACATATGGGTCCTTTCCTTGATTTCTTGGGGGGTATAGATTTAGTAGTGGTATCACTCGGTCAAAGGGCATATGCAAATTGTAGATTTGGGGGCACAGTTCCAAATTGCTCTTGAGAATGGTTGTACCAGTTCATAGCTCTACCAACATTGCATTAAGGTACTTATTTTCCCACATCCCCTCCAGCATTGGTTGTTTTGCTTTTTTGTCATCTTAATTAATCTGATGGATATGAGGTGGTACCTTGGAGCTGTTTTAATTTGCATCTCTCACATTGTTAGTGGTTTGGGGTTTGTTTGTTTTTTGCTTTTTTTTTTGGCAGGGAGAGAGCAGGGCAATTGGGGTTAAGTGACTTGCCCAAGGTCACACAGCTAGTAAGTGGGTCAAGTGTCTGAGGCCAAATTTGAACTCAGTTCCTCCTGAATCCAGGGCTGGTGTTTTATTTGCTGTGCCACTAGTTGCCCCCATTGTTAGTGTTTTAGGGCATTTTTTTCCATAGGCTATTTATAGCTTTCACTTATTCCTCTGAAAACTACCTATTTATATCCTATGATTATTTGTCAATTGAGGAATGGCTCTTATTTTTATAAATTTGATTATGTTTCCTATATATCTTAGAAATTAAATTTTTATCAGAGAAATTTAGTGCAAATGTTTTCTTGCTTCTTTTCTAATTTTAGCTGTGTCAGTTTTGTTTGTGCAAAAACAAATTAATTCTATATAGTCATAATCACCCATTTTACTGCCTGCAAATCTCTCTATCTCATACATGATCATGGACTTTTCTCTTAGCCACAGATCTGACAGATAATTTCTTCCATGCTCTTCTAATTTTTCTCATGATGTTGCCCTTTAAGTCTAAATCATGTACCTATTTGGAACTTATCTTGTTATATGATGTGCGATGTTGGCCTACACCTAGTTTCTGACAGATTGTTTCCCAGGTTTCCCAATAGGTTTTGTCAAATACTGTATTCTTGACCCAGTAAGTGGAAGCCTTGGGTTATCATATTAGGTTATTGTGTTCACTTGGTCCTGTATATTGTGTACCTAGTCTAGTCCACTGATCAGTCTCCCTATTCTTATCCAGTATCAAATTGTTTTTGATAATTATGGCTTTGTAGTATAGTTTGTGATCAGGGATTGTTAGGTCTCCTTCCTTCCCATTGTTTTTTTTTTCATTGATTCCTTTGATATTCTTGACCTGTTGTTTTTCCAGATGAATTTTGTTATTATTTTTCTAGCTCTGTAAAATAGTCCTCAGACAGTTTGATTTATACGGCACTGAATAAGCAAATTAAATTTGGCAGTATTGTCATTTTATTATATTGGGCTTGGCTTACCCATAAGCAATTAATATTTTTCCTATTATTATTATGATTTTGTATAAAGAGTGCTTTGTGGATGCCTTGGCAGGTAGACTCCCAGATATTATATATTGTCTATATTTATTTTAAATGGAATTTCTCTTTCTATCTCTTCCTGATGGATTTTGGTGATAATATACAGAAATACAGATTATTTATATGTGTTCATTTTATATCCTACAACTTTACTTAAGTTTCAATTAGTTTTTTAATTAAGTCTCTTCCTTTCTTCAAGGTCCAATTCTTTTATACCTACCTCATGACATCTTCCCTAAGGTGTCATGATACTTCCTCTATATGTGATAGTAATCTCTATCCCATCTAATTTCTCATAGCCTTACTAGCCCTTTCCTTTGCACTAATCACATCCTCCCTTATATTTTGGCCATATTTGTCTTTGTCCTTCTTCCCATTAAATTACAAGATGCTTGAAAGCAAGACCTGTATCATTTCCTCTGTATTTGTATAACCCATAGTACCTCTCAGATACAAGGGACTGCATACTAAGGGAAAAAGTTGTGCTAGTGGAATAGAATCATTTGGGATTTCGCAGCTTATGGACTGGAAAAGAGTTAAGTATTAAAGGGACAATATTATTCTTCTTTCTCCTCTCATTGGAAGGTGAACAACAGAAAAAGTGGGAGTAGGTGAGTAAGGAGGCTCAGGATGAGATTTTTTTCAAACTGGGATACCGCACTGCAACAGGAACGATTCCTTTTGCAATTTTGCCTAAGGTTGAGGACGTGAGTCAAAAGTCTGTTGGAAAGACAGATGAAAAAGGAAAAGGAGAGAAACAGGGAATGGCATAGCCTTGGTTAGCTGGAGGGAGTCGTATTCCATGTCTTGTTGACATATATCAATATCAACAAATGGTAGTACTAAAGAGATGGGCCTTTGCTTCATGGGAAACTTGAGTTCATTAAGAGAGATTTGAAATTTCCTATAAGCAACCAAGATTTTTGCTTTCTTCCTCCTACTCAGCTCTGGGTACAATTCATTGTCCATCTGTACTGTACCAGACACACATCCTGGGTGGACAAGCTCTTTAGAGAGTCAATCCAAATGCAGGTTGAAATTTGGGCACTAGACTTTATTCATACAATGTATCTTTCCTGTGTGGATGGATAGGACAACTCCTTGGAGTGATTACATATTTCTTTCAATTCTTTTGCAATAGTTAAAAAGGTTTGATTCAATCAACACAATGCCATCCACAAAGAAGAGCACCTAGAGGACATCAGCATCCATGGAGAATCCCTCTTCAAGTTGAACTCTGTTGAATCTTATTTCAACACAATTGTTAATTCCCACAGTGAACAGAGACCTCTGTTTTTATGTTTCACCTGTTGTTTATTATCACGGGGTCACTGAACAAGGTTGTTTCTGTTGCATCTTTGTTATTTATCTTTGTTACAAATTATGACTCTTTGGGGAACAGAGGAAAGATATATTTGGGAAGGTGATGTAAAGACAAAAAAATAATCAATAAAAAAGTTTTTAAGAGATGAAAACAGCAGTTTTCTTCTTTTGTTGTAGATCCTTTCAATTACATTGTTATAATCATTGTGTATAAGCAGTGACCTGCTCATACATTCATATTTTCCACTATTCCCAAAAACAAAAATCATACTGCAAGTGGAAAGCACAATGAACTAGGAGTCCAAAACCCCAAATTCAAGTATTAGCACTATCAATAAACATACAGAACCCAACCCAAAGCAGGATAGGTTCAATAAATAAATGTCTGATAAAACGTTCTGTGGTGTACTGACCTGGGTTTGTTGCTAATACTGCTTTATGAATATAGGCAAGTCACTTAACATCTCTGAACCTCTGTTTCCCAATCTGTAAAATGGAGGAAATAAAACCTTCATCACTATTCAATTTCACAAGAATGATATATGTGAAACCTTGTGCAAGCCTTGAAAGACTGTATAAATGACTACTCTTATTATGGAATGAATGTAAATTAATACCAATCCACGAGACAGGAAGAAAAACTATTATTTGGGAATGACACGAAGCTAAATACTAGACAATGAGCTAAATACTATGACAGAGGCAAGCCAAGTTCCTGGTCCTCTGACCTTGAGTAAACAATTTTTATGTAAACTTGTTGTTTAATTGACAAGTTCATATGGTAAGGAAGCATTAACGAATGTTATCTAAAATAAACTGCAGGAAACATCATTTTACATTTTATTTTTTAAAACACACAAGTTCATTCATTCAGCCTTTCAAAATGGGAACAGTCCTTTGAGATTAACTCTTTTGGTTGAGGTTTCTGTCTTTTTAAAAGAGGGTGGCATTCAGTTACTGGAGGCCTAAACATAGGCTAAAGGCAACTGAAATCCCTCCCTCTTTCTGTGACGTAGATGCTTTGAGGCTTCTGATTGCAGCCTTTAGGCGTCAACCCCAGGGTGTGTATCTTACTGGGACACTGTGAAGATCTCACCTCTTGTTTGCTGAGCGGTCGGGTGTATTGCTCTACTCTCCGCACCCCCAGGGGCCCCCGACCAGTCTGAACTGGAGATATCGTTCTGTGGCGCCCTCCCGCGCCGGATCTCCTTCTCCCTGGGGCGGGACGATTTCCAGAGGCTCCGGTCACTATGGTCAGTGCAAGGGGTGGGAGTGGAGGGGATATGGGGTTCCCAAGCCCGGGGCGCATGTGCACACTCGGGAAAGGGGGCGAGACATAATAGAGGGGGTGGAGAGGGGACTGCAGAACTCCTGGTCCACCTCCACCCCAACCCTTCTGGTTGAGATCCCATTTTGCTTCTAGGGCCTTCCTTCCCATCCCCCAAATCCCACCTACCCATAACTATCCACCCAGCTATCGCTTGTACCCAGGAATCTCTGAGAGGGGAAGTCCAGGGGACCCAGAATCTCCCCGGTCCGGGCTCTGAACCGGGGCGCTAGGGGCTGGATGGGGGTGCCGGGGATGGATTTTGGTAGTGAGTGTGAGGGTGAAGGTGAATAGGTGGAGGAGAGGGGGAAAAAGACCCAGTCCAGGAAACCCTACATCCCTTACCATGCCAGCTACCCAGGGTGCCCCGCCCCCTCTTCCTCTCCTCCCCCCAGAAAAATTTGTCTGACCCCACGAAAGCCTTTTTGGGAAAGAACCCTCAATCTGGAGTCAGCTGGAAAACTAGAGTACCTGGCCTCGAATGGCGACCCATCTATTTACCCCCTGTATGACCTTGGGCAAGTCATTTGGCCCCTCATCCTCGGTTTTCTCAGCTGTAAAAAACAGAGGGGAATGAATTAGTTGAACTCTACGGTTTCTTTCAGCTCTAAATCTGATCCCATGAATGAATCAGTTTATTAAGCATATACCAAGCGCCTACTGTGTGCCAGAGATAAGCTCTAAATCCAACGAAATACCCTCAAACCAGATTTCACCCAACTAGGTTTGACTTGATGCCTTTTTTATTTCGTGTTCAGGCACATTCCCCACCACTTCTTTTGGGGCAAGAACGAGACGCCAACCCCTTCCTCCTTCCCATCGAGAGACAAGTTCAAGGGTTTGGTGCGTTGGAGCCAGGGAGGGGGTGGGGGTGGAAGGGCAGTGGAAGGGTTTACCCCTATCCCAAACACCCTCGGCAAGAGTCTAGGGTGATCCCGGAGGTATTTATCACTCCTGATCAGCCAGGCTGCATTTATTTATCTTCGCTGAACGTACTTTCTAGACGTGAGCCCCACTCTTCTCTCCAACCCTCCTCTGAGGGCAGCAGCTGCGAAGGGACTGGATTTCACTCTTGGGGCTCACATTTCCAGTGTCAATAATAGCCAGGGCGCGAGTATAGGAGGTACGTCTGAGACCCGAGAGCAGGGTTGGGGGTGAGCGGGGAAAATGAAGAGAGACTGAAGGGGGTTGATTCACTCTCCTTGCCTTCCATCCTTAGCTTTAAAATGGGAATAAGAAAAGAGTGCTCACTTTGAATCAGAAAAACCGGGTTCGAATTATGACTGGTGTTTACTAACTGAGGGACTTTGAGCAAGTCACTTTACCCTAATGAGAATCATTTTCTTCATCTGTAAAATGGGGAAGCCTGGATTTTTCTAAAGGATGCCTCAAACCCTAAATCGTAGCCTATGAATGGGTCAGCCCACGAGTCACCTTCTCTAGCCCAGAGGAATGTGGGGGGGTCAGGGTCACAGTTCAAGCTATAGTACATTCCAAGCCCTGCCCTAGCGTGGATCTGAGTAATCGCATGCCCAAAGAGTCAATCACCCAAGCTGTTTGCTGTGGGACAGAGAGGGCTGATGGTACTGCCTTGGAGTAAACTAGTCTGTCAGTCAGGTCCTGACGGCTGCTTGCAGTATGCTTGTCTGAGTAATTTTCAAGCAGACTTGGTGGGTGCTTGTGTTCAACTCGGGTCAAAGGGCAGGGATTAAACACTAATTCCTTTGCTTACAGAAATACTGAACATTTGGGGAAAAGGGTGCCCTTTGAGTACCCATTCACCTGAATGGAAAACCAGAAAAAAAAAAAGCCAGGTGATGCGTGTTAAGGTATCAGGTTATCTTATCTGCTAGCACCATCTAGTGTTTCTCTGGACTCAAGGATAGGGACTAGACTAGGGATTTCATTGGTGTAGAGAACCTCAGCTTGATTCAGCTAGAATTTAAATGACTTGCCCAGGGTCACACAGCCTCTGTAAGTCAAAATGGATATTTGATCCCAGGTCTTCCTGGTTTCCCTATCCAGGCAACTTCTCCTAATGTTAGTATCAGAAAAAGGCAGTCTAATCTAGTCTCCAGAAGCCTCTTTTTAGCATCCCACATCATAGCCTCAGACTGAGACTGTATATGGGTAATTAGAAAGGACAAAAGGGAAGGGAGATTTCAGGTTAGCAAGAAACACAGGAAAAGGACTTGCTTAAGAAGCAGCATAAACAAAGATTATATTAGAAGGAACGGGAAGCAACAGACAAACCTGAAGTTCAGAAAGGAAGCTGCATCTTCTGTCTGCTGTAGCCCAGATCAGAAGGACGTAAGATTGCAGACAATTTTTGAATTTTAGAACTGAGATGCTAAACACCATCTATTCCATCCCCTTTATTATATAGATAAGGAAATGAGACCTAGAGAAATCACATGACTTGCCTAAGGTCATAAAGCTCTTGAGTAACAGAGTTTGAACTGGATCCTTTGGATCTCCAAAGCCAGTGTTCTTAAACCATTCTACCATACAAATGGCTAGTACTCCCAAGTAAATGGCAGACCATCAAATGAGGACTTCCTGTACTTACTCAGGTCTTCAGTTGAACAGTTAATTGTCAGATATGTGTGGAGCTCTGTATGAGGTGAGGGATGAATAAGTTTAGTTAAGAGAGAATCTGTGTCTTTATGGGATTTAACACTTGAGTGGGAAGTGGTTGGCCTCAGGCACAAATAAAGATACCATCAAATAAGTAGATTAGAATGGTGCTAACACCTATTTGAAGTCCAAGAGGTTATTACTGATAGGAGATCCAGGGGACTTTCTAGAAGAGGCCGTGTTTGTTGGTGGTGGTATTCATCTGTCGTTCTCAAAGAGGATCAATGACATCTGGAGGGTAATGCCTTAACTTGCAAGTGAATTGGACTTAAGTTAGGCAGAGTGTGCAGAGTCATCAGCCTCACTCTCTCCTCCAGAGTCATCAGCATGCAGCAGCAAGGCATAGGTCAAGATGACTGGTGATGGTCCCTCGTGGCATTTGAATTCAATTTTAAAGGATGAATAGGAATTGAAGATGCAAAAATGAAAAGGGAGGACATTTCCTGCATAAGGCACATAGAAAGGCAAAGGCATGGAGCAGGAAAGCACAGAATTTGCTCAAGGGATAGAAGTAGTCTAGTTTGACTGAACTCCATCCACATTTAAGTGCTTACTATGTTCAAGTCACTCTGGTAGGTGCTGGTATAGTATGAGATAAAGCTGGAAATCTGGTGGTACCAGGTTATGGAAGGCCTTGAGTTCTAGGTGACAGGGAAGGGAAAAAAAGGAAGGAAAAGAATTAACATTTTTATAGTGCCTACTATGCACTGGGCACTGTATTAAGTGTCTTTTTATAAATATTATTTCATTTGATCCTCAAAACAGCCCTTCACGTTTGGTACTAATATTATTATCCCTACTTTACAGTTGAGGAAAGTGTAGCAAAGAGAAATTAAGTGACTTTCCCAGGGCCACACAACTAGTAAGTGTCTGAGACCAGTTTTGAATTCAAGTCTTCATGACTAGAGGCCTAGTGCTCTACCCACGGCACCACCATCTGCCTTTAACAGAGGCAGAAACAGATTTTCTAATTTACTCAGTAGGTAGTCACTGATGATTTTTGGATGGATAAGAGGAGTGATTTCTGGGATATTTGATTAAGCTTTGGATGCTGTGGTTTGGAAGGCCCCTTGACAAAATGTTGTCCATACAAGAACAACCAGAATAATAAGAAAACTTAGAACTATCTCAGAGAGATCAATTGGAGTTGGCAATATGTCACATGGAAAAAGAGATTACTTGGGGTACCAAAGCCGTTTTCAAATATTTGAAGGGCTATCACATGGAAGAAGGATTTGTGTCACATGGCACATAGTAAAAACTTGATAAATGCTGTTTCATTCATTCATTCATTCATCTAGGTGGAGATACTGTGTAGATGCTTGAAGATGTAGGTCCAGCTAGCTGTGGAGAGGCCAGGGCATCATGGAGGAGGTATAGATTGAAGGGTAACTAGGTGGCGCGGTACATACAGTGCCAGATTTGGAGTTAAGAAGACCTAAGTCCAAATCTGACTAGCTTTGGGACCCTGGATGTGTCACTTCACCCTTTTTGTCTCAGTTTCCTCATCTGTAAAATGAGAAGGAGGAAATGGCACACCACTCCAGTGTCTTTGCCAAGAAAATGCAAAGAGGGATCATGAGG